>JADDOH010014406.1:0-62391 GCA_016648135.1 Agrypnia vestita | reverse complement strand
TCTCTTTGGTTAGGAATTCCAAATCCAAATTTATACAGCTATTTACTCATGTATTTGTGTTTTGAAAATTATAATTCATTTGTTTTTTCCTCAATTGTTTTTTTCTTTGCGTCACTCAGTTTACAAAATGAAAAAACTTGAAATATCGCGTTATTTACGAGTACGAGTTCCACCGTGGCACCAGTGCTGCAGAAACGGCTCGAAGGATTAATGATGTGTATGGCGACGGTGCCGCAAAAGAAAACACAGTGCTTTTTTGGTTCCAAAGTTTTCGTTCTGGAAATTTCGACCTGCAGAACAAGCCCCGTGGACGGCCGGAGACCAAAGTTGATAATGAAGAATTGAAGGCTATTGTGGAAGCGGATCCATCGCAAACCACATCCGAGTTAGCTGCAGGCTGCGGTTTTAGTGATAAAACTGTTTTAATCCACTTGAAGCAAATTGGTAAGGTGAAAAAGCTTGAAAGGTGGGTACCTCACGAATTGAGTGAATCAAATCAACAAACGCGCGTTGACTGCTGCGTTGCATTACTCAACCGGCACAATAATGAAGGGATTTTTAATCGAATCATTACCTGTGATGAAAAGTGGATCCTGTACGATAATCGGAAGTGCTCATCGCAATGGCTGAACCCTGCCGAATTAGCCAAACCATGCCCCAAGCGAAAATTGACTACAAAAAAGTTACTTGAGAGCGTTTTGTGGACTAGTGCTGGTGTCGTTCACTACAGCTTTCTTAAATCTGGCCAGACGATTACGGCAGATGTCTATTGTCAGCAACTGCAAACCATGATGGAAAAGCTAGCTGCTAAACAACCGAGGCTGGTTAATCGCTCTAGGCCACTGCTGCTTCATGATAACGCTAGACCACACACTGCACAACAGACGGCTACCAAATTAGAGGAGCTTCAATTGGAATGTCTAAGACATCCACCGTACTCTCCGGACCTTGCCCCAACAGATTACCATTTTTTTCGAAATTTGGATAACTTCTTGCAAAGGAAAAAATTCAACTCCGATGGGGCAGTCCAAACCGCCTTCAAAGATTTTATTGATTCCCGTCCGAATGGTTTTTTTAGTAAAGGGATCGATGAACTACCTATGAGATGGCAAAAGTGCATAGATAGCAATGGTACATACTTTGATTAAATAAATATATTATAATAAAAAAAAATCGGCTTTATGTTCCTCCCATACTAAACGCCAATTTCGTATGTAAGGACCTAATATTATTTAAATCATTTTATATGTGTGTTGCGCGAGCTCAGTTACCTGCATACATAATTCCAGGGAATCCATCCGTCCGCTCGGTAACGGACCTTTGCATAATGTACCTGACATCTCGGAAATTGCAAATTTGAACCAAGATGACTGAATTATGCTGACGGCTGAAATAATACCCTGTTCCGTCAAGTGATCCATTTTATTTTGAAATTTACCGACTGATTTTCTTATTGCGATTTCACAATTTTATTTTATTTTTTTATATATATCGTCATACAAGAGAAAGTGACCAGCTGACAAAGTGTAAAATGTTCAGGAGAGCCATTTTACTATATATACATTTTGAAATCGATTAAAAAAAATATGTAACTCTTTGTATAACACCACTTTATTGAGTTTATACCAACTAGTTTCAACTCACAGCTGAGTCTTCATCAGGGTTTAGTATTAACTAAACAAAAACAGTATTACAAACAATCAAGAAAGCATTAAGAGAAGAAAGAGACCGAATGTCAACTGTGGTGGAGTATCTGGAGGAATACTTTTTGGGCCCTGACCATACTTTATAACTAACAGTGCTGTTTTGTTAGGATTATAGAGAATGTTTGTTTCTTCAGCATACCCTTCACAGATCTTTAAAAGAATTCATAACCCTCTTATTGACGGTGCCATCAGTACCACATCGTCAGCATAACTGATGTGGTTTAGACACTGTCCTCCAATGTAACAGCCTATCCTTGTGTTGTTTAGCTTTTAGATAAGTTCGTCCACGTAAAGGTTGAACAATATCGCGCTCATCAGATGGACACCTTACTAGGTTTTCTATTGTCTGTGCCATGAGTCGAGGATACGTATTACCTCCGATGGTATGCCTCTTTACCTGCTTTTAGCCCAAAGTAAAGGGTAAAAAACTCGAGAAGCCTTGCTCAAGTCTAGGAAATATGGGTATGAAGTGGTCTTTTTATTTCTGTAGTAGGTACTCTAGTGTCCGTGTAACAATTAATATTACAGCGTCGATAGAGGTTTGCTTTTTAAAACCAATCCGGTTGTCGTTGGTTTCCATGCTGGGTTCAATCTGATCTAGTAGTACGCATTCACAAGGAACACAAGGAATAAGTCTGAGTGTGCACCTCTGCCAAAATGCACAATTAGTCTGATGCATGTTGAGTGAACGCTGAAGGCGTGCGTGTGAATGCGCGTGAAGGTGTATGTAAGGCGGGATGTGATACAGGATAAATAGAAAGAAGTACTCACAATAAACTCGTTGGTTTATTGAAATCACAAAACTTTACATGTTGGAGAATGCGTGTACAACAATATATGGAGCGCGAGTTTGAGCGTGGTATCGCGGGCGCCGGGCGGTGAGAGAATGAATTGGTACTTTGCCGGCGCCTCAGGCTTCTCGTTGGGCGATATCCCTCGAGTGCGATTGGTCTGTTTGGGACGCTCGAGGGACTAGAGTCCACGCAGGTCTGGCTCCACCACACTAGTAATAAAACTCTCGAGGTCTGTTAGACCGTGCGTGCCTACTGTACGAGTGACCACTGTAAACGGCATGTATTCGAGAAGGAGGAAAGTAAGACAACGTGTGAAATACTGGTAGGCAATGAATGTTTGAAACAAGTAGATGAGTTTGTGTACTTGGGAAGTATGTTCGATAGAAGAGGGAATGTTGAGAAAGATATAGAGAGGAGAATGACTGCCGGGAATAGGGTGAACGGTGCTTTGAATGCAATAATTTATAGGGTCGCTCAGGTGGTTTGGGCATGTTGAGCGAATAAATGAGGAAAGAATGGTAAGAAAGATATATGATGCAAGTGTTGACGTTACCAGAAAGAGAGGGCGACCACGGTAGACGTGGCATGACCAGATTAACCAGATACTGGAAGACGGTCCTGTTAGAAGCCTGAACAACCGTCGAGCTTGCATGCGAAGATGTATGAATGTAGACGAAGCGAAAGTTGTATGTCAGGACAGAAGAGTATGGCGCTCTATCCTCTCTGCCTACCCCCGCGGAGAAACGGCGTGATGGTAAGTAAGTAGGTAAATAAGTATGTAATACGCACGTTCGAGTCTTGAAAAGAGGCATGTGGGGGTACTTAATGCATTTAGTTTTTTTTTTTAAATGCATCACCATATTTTGCATTTATTCGATAGTCTCCCCCTCTGGTGCAGCGCAACATAGAATAGCAAAAACCACCGCAAATAGTGCCACTGAGATAAAAACCACGTTATAAGCTTCAGAGAAAAATCATCTGCTTGTCCGCATGCGGCTTTGTACGAAACAGGGTACCTGTGTGGTAACGTGAAAGGAATTAATTAAAAATTCTCAGCTCACCGAAGCCGCGTTAGAGCTCACCGAAGGCGCAGCACACGAATATGCGAAAAGAAAACCCGATAATTTTCATTTTTTATTTTTTTAATCCCTGTTTTGTAGGTTAATCGTGGTTTTAAAATACGGGTTAATTAAAATTGTTTAACAAGGATCTTACCACGTAGCTGAAAAGTCGGCGACAGAGATTGTGAACATGGACATTTTTTGCAATATCATATCATCTCATTTATAACATTTTTAAATGTAAATTAATAAACGTTAAGTAATTTGAGGTTAACTCAATGTGTATGAATTAATTAATAATTATGTCCAACCACAAAGTTAATGCTATAAACATCAAAAATAACTCTGTGTACAAGAAAGAAAAATATTCTTATAATAGTTATATTATACAGGGTATCTCGTAGCTAGTAGCAAAAACTTCGGGGAGTCTTCTTCATTCAATTTTGAATAGAAAATATTCTTTACAATTTCGGTGAAATGTTGACAGTTGTGTAGATAAGCGATATCAAAGTTTGCCTTTTTTTCAATATTTCTGACTTATTTTATTAAAATGTTGAAATATCACTACAGTTACTTATAAGGAATATTAAAAATTCATTCGCCTTAATACAATTTTAATAAAATGACAATAACCTTACAAAAAATATTTCTCAAAGTTTTAATAATTATATTTAACTTGCATCAAAGCGAATAAATTCTATAAGTTAAAAATATTGAAAAAAATGCAAATGTCGCTTATCTCCGTTACTGTCGACTTTTCACCCAAAGTGTAAAGAATATTTTCTATTCCAAATTGCATTAAGAAGACTCCCCCGGAGTTTTTGTTACTAGCTATGAGACATCCCGTATGAAACACAATATTTATTACTTTTTTCGGTTAACTCTGTTTGAAAATGACGAAAAATTACTAAATGTTCAAAGTTTTTTTGTGAAACATTGTGGAAATTCATTTGTAATATGTTAAATATTAAATGAATAAAAAACACTTTCAAATTTCAACTTTCAAGTTGATAATTTATTATTGATAATGAAAGTGATCTTTAAAACGGTCTAACATTTTATTAAAATATAAAGTGGAAAAAAAACGTGTTTTTCAATTTAATTCATATTTATTTAATGAAAAATTACGCCAAATAACCACTCGACATAAACGAGACGAATGTGATGCCATGTTTTGACTCCTTTCTTTGTTTTTGACGTACCAGGCAGATTAGGCGGAATATTTTAAAGTTCGTATTAGGAGATACAACTTATTCAAGGTATATCACTTCCCCTACTGTTAAAAAGTCTCAACAATTATGCATGAGAAAGTGTATGATAATAGAAGAGGTAAGAGTTGTGAGTATGGATAGAAAGTGTGGTATTCTATCCTCTCTACAAACGACAGGATGCTAAGATCTTAAATAGATACGTAAATAAATTACTAACTATAAATTAAGAACTATCAAATGTCATTCAGGGGAAATCAGAGTGAAATTAAACGTGGAAACTCCACCAGCAGGTGAAAGTTAGAGCTTTGATTCTAGTTCTCAGCTTAGCTACCTAGTAATTGAGTTGACTATGCTTCTTCAGGTAAGACATTATTATCGATCCAGCGATTCGAAGTTTACCTACTGACCAAGAAGTCGTGATATGATAAGTTTTTTTTTATAATTACAGTAGAACCTAGTTAATTCGAAATTCAAGGGACCAAAAGAAACATGGATACAAAAAGATACAAGATTCAAGATAAAAAAAAATCGCGATACGATTACGAAAGCCAAAAATCGTAAAACTCGTAAAAAAACGAGCGAACTTTATAGTAGTCGCATTTGATGTGTAACCTTTGACATCTCAGAATTAAAAATATCAATTGAGCAGCAACAGAAATTAACATCAAAATTAAAAAAAAAAAAATTAAATTCTCTATATTTATTAATTAGTAAATACAAGTAAAGAAAGTGTATGATCATTTATTAATTATTGAATTTTGTCGCACTAGGTAGGTACCGTATATATACATACGCATTTAGAAATGTGTTTGGTCAATTATATATTTTTATTTATTTTCATAGATGGTGATGGTGTGCCGCCATACATATTGTATAAAAACTTTGAATAAATATTTTAAAATAATCACATAAATGACATAAAATTAGAGAATGTAAATCATTAAGGGTAGTTAAAGTATTAATGTAAAAAAAATCACGTATTTGTTGGATAGTTTCAAAGAAATAAGCCAAAATATATCAAAGTTACAACATCCACACGCTTGACATCAGTCACATAGCATATATACAAAATCAGAAGCGTTTTTGCTATTGGAAGTGTGCGTCTTCGCTGTGATGGATACTGATTTGTTTATAAACGAAGATTTTTTTTCCATCGCGTGAGAACCACCATTCCCTCCAGTATAGTTTTCTGCAGATTTTAATGGCGTAAAATATGCCCCATCCATTTTGCACGCCTTTTCGACATGGTATTCATCATGTTCCTGGTTTCATCGATCCTGCTAAGAACCTCTTCATTTGTAATGTGTACTCTCTAGGAAATTCCTAGGGCACGTCTGTAGTTCCACATCTCGAAGGCTTCTAATCGTTTTTTTTCTCTGTCGTCAATGCACCATATCTCACATCCATACAGCAAAATACTCCACACATAGGGCTGTAAGGAAACACAGCAAAATTATTTTGTGGTGACATTATAATTATAATTTATAGAATTAAACTTTGTTTACACCACTCTTTTATTATTGAAAAAATTCAACATGCGAAGCCAATGGCTTCTTCGTCAGGAAAACAAAAATATGTAAATAAATATGTAAAAATATGTAAATAATATGTAAAAATATGTAAATAAAAATATGTAAATTACAAAAATGGTGTAAACAAAGTTTAATTCAATAAATTATAAAATAAAATTTAACGCCGATTCCATCAATAATTTTAAAAAGTTGTCATTTTTTTAATTTGTTGACTCTTAAGGGTTTCAGCTTACCAGCGTGTACGGAGAACAAATCGCAAAGCACGTGTAAATCTCCCCTGCGAGGTTATGAGCCACGGGGCCTTATGCGCCGGCGCTTATTAAACTTTCCTGAGCATATATTATTATTCCCCAGAGTCGGGAGGATCTGCCGCTGCCGGCTATAAACCTTCAACAAACACTGTGCCGCGACCTGGCTGCACTTTCAACACCTCGTAGCCGGCGTTCTGACGTAATAACACAACCCATTGGAGACGATAATCCGAGATGAAACCGATTACGTCGCTATTTAGGGCGCCCGTCTCGCAATGTGAGCAGAATTCGCCGCTTTTTCTCATATGTCTTCGCTTGCATTTTGTAACACATTTTTGCATGAAAAGTGATCGAATTAAAATTTATTCGTCAGGTTTCATAGAATTACACAAAATTAATTATTGAATAAATAACCAAACCATCGATGTTTTAAAAATGAGGAAAATTCCTCCCATTTGTTAGCTTTATACGACTGTATGGACTTGTGACGTGTCTATTTTTTTCAATATAATTACAAAGTAAACAATTAACTTAAATTTTTGACATTTTGTATACTTACAATTTATGTTGTAATATTTTAAAATTAATTTTTTTTTTTTCAACCCAGCCGTGTTAGTTCTATACAGGATGTACAGTAGTGATGGGTCCGCTCTGTACTCACTGCTACAATATAGTACTACACTACATTGAAGTGCACACTTCGCACATTTTGATGTATAGTGCACACTACAAACTACAAACACCAAAGTTATTGAAAGTATAAACTTCAAATAGTACATTTCATTTTAAAGCGAACACTACAAAGTACATACACTTCAAAGTTATCGAAAGTATGAGAAACACATTTTAAATAGTATATTTTTTACGTGAAATTTTTGGAAAGTTTATGTAGATATATGAAGAAATTTCTGTAATCTGTAACAATCCCCTCCCCCATGGTTTGAAAAATTTTGGGAGTTATGAAGAAATTTTTGGGAAGTTGATGTAGGTAAACGAAGAAATCTCTGGAATCTGTAACAACCCCACCCCCCATGGTTTGAAAAATTTTAGGACCCATGAAGAAATTTTTGGGTAGTTGATGTAGCTAAACGGAGAAATCTCTGGAAACTGTAACAACCCCCTCATGGTTTGAAAAATTTTCGGAATCGAACGAAGAAATCTGGCTGGCGACCTTTTTTTTTTTTTAGCTCGCCAAATTTTTATTTGGAAAAAAAATACTTCACTTCATTTTAAATTTACTTCACTATTACTTCATTTCATTACTTCACTTCATTAATATTACAATTACTTCACTTCATTTAAAAATTTACTTCACTTCATTAATGTACACTTTGTAGTCTTCAAACTGGTGAACGTGTGTGTGTTGTAGTCTTTATTTTGAAATGAAGTTTTTCCCTTCGCTAATGTACAGAGCTAGTCCACAATACTTTACAGGTGAATTTCTGCCTTGAAGAGTCGAAAATATTCAAGCAACCATGACCTAATATCAATAGTTATGGAGTAATGCATTATAAAAGTAACCTTGTTTTTCAATATTTTTGATAATTTTTACAAAATGTTGAACTATCATTATATAATGGTTTTGATGCATTAATTGTTGATTGATGATTTTGATGATTGATGATTGATGATTTTGATGCATTA
Source organism: Agrypnia vestita (assembly GCA_016648135.1). NCBI lineage: Eukaryota > Metazoa > Arthropoda > Insecta > Trichoptera > Phryganeidae > Agrypnia > Agrypnia vestita. The sequence continues at coordinate 54,192 of JADDOH010014406.1, read as the reverse complement.
ATTGTTGATTGATGCATTAATTGTTGACCCTGCAGAAATTCCAGTTGGAATCGGAAGGTTTTTATCATTTTATTTAACGTATATCAAAGGGGACGAATTTTTCATATTTGATATAGGTTACTGTAATGATAGTCTATCGTTTTACAAAAAATAAGCGTCAGAAATATTAAAAAAAAATTCAAACTTTGATGTCGTATATCTCCATAACTGTTGATAATAGGTCATGGTTGGATTATGAAACTAAATATTAAATAATGAAACTAAATAAAAATATGAAAAAAAAATAATAATAAAAATAAAAAAAACTCTCAATAATCATAATAAACAAGTCGCGCTTTTACAAAAAGACATTTTACTTGAAAGACTCGGTTTGGAACGGAATTTTAAAAAATGTAACAAAACGACACCTATTGTTAAAAATACGCTTCGTTTACTAGGGAGTGTAATTAAGCAGAAATAAATAATTAAGGATAAATTATATAAGTCTCATAGAGACGAAGCTAGTTTATATATGAGAAAAGTATAATGAAGACGTCTCTTATACGATGGCTCAGGGATTACAATCTGTATGAGCTGGCTTCAGTAATCACTCTACACAAGCAGCGTTCACCAGTTACAACGTAAGAACATCCAAACATTATAAAAAAATTAAAGTTCTATATAATATATGTTCGAATCAAGAACCTTTCACATATTACTATGGTCACTGCTAGAGACATCTTTTGATTTTTTCTCATTAACAAGTTAGTATACAAGATTTCGTAACTAGTAATCACATGAATATACAGCTTATCTTTCGGATTTGAGAAATAGTGTCCCACGCACTTCATTTTCGAAAGTTCATTTTCAATGTTTTCGTCCATTGATTTGATTGGTATATTATGATGGACTTCCACTTTTGGATAACATTTTTGGAAGTTGTTTATAATTATTTTGTTTTTTATTTTATTTATTTATTTTAGGGAAAATTAACAGCATATTAACAAATACAAAATAATGGATATTAAATTATGCCAAATTTTCCACTGAATATAGTAATTTATTAGAACATAGTTTATTAGAATATGGTAATTTATTAGAACAAGTGTGACGTAGTAAAATAATTTTAACAGCGGAGGATGTGGGACGGGAGTAGAAGGGAAGATAAATTGTACGAATTAGTTTGGATGCGGTTGTGTAGATATTGTTTGTTTTATGTCTCTCATCGTTGAGTTGAAAATATCAATGTGGTGATAGTTTGTGTTAAATGAATTTGTGGATATGTACATAAAGGAGTTTTGTTTTGAGTTGGTCTTGCAAAGGGGGAGATGAAAAGTAGGTGAATGTCTGTTTTTGCGAGTTGGGATGTGGAAAGATATTCGTTGAAGAAGTTCCTGACTAGATTGTGTTTTAACTTGTTTCTTATGTGAGTTACATTTTTACTACCGTACCCATAATCCAATACAGATGTCACTATTGATAATGAGGTATCTATATTTTTGATTGGAGTTTTTAAAGCAATATTCTTTATATGTATATAAGAGATTTTCCGAATTATTTAAGAGTATTTAGTTTGATCTTTTAATAATTGTTTCAAAATTTACAAGCTCAAATTCTTTTTTAAACGAATCAAACGTAGTGGAATCAAACATGGAACCAAGACGCGAACCATGAAATATCCGTTAGTTCATGTCTACATATTTTGATGGTCTGTGCTCTCTTCACAATTCTATTCGATTAGTTATACTATGGGCCGGTTGTTTCAAGTTGTATTAAAGTAAGCATTCATTTAAAGCATAGATATTTACGAAAACGGATCGTCTGATTGGTGGAGAACGCAAAAATCTATGCTTTAAACGAACGCTTCTTTTATCCAACTTGAAACAACCGGCCCTAAGTAGTGAAGGTTCATCCTTTATTTTAACCGGTTATTTTCGGTACAGTTATTTGGGATCTGCATCTGATTGTCTTGATGATTGATAACTAAGATCTAATTGTTGCGTAGTACCGATGATTGCCCGTCGAACTGCAAAAAAACCAGTTACCAATCATCGACGCAATCTGATACAAATAACGGTTAGTGTGTCACCGGTTAAAATACCATCACTAATACCAAGTTATGATTAACACACATCATAAATTACTAATATCTGCCCCTCGCTTTTGATTTTATTAACATAAGCATGTACTGCGCTCGTTCTTAGAACTGTGGTTGTTAAAAAGAATTTCCTTTTTTCAATATTTTTCTTTCTTTTTTTTTAACAATTTTTTTTTATTGTTAAGATCTCTCCTCATTAACTCCTCAGAGCAGCATTGGTATGACTAACTAATTAACTTACCATCACGCCGTTTCCCCGTGGGGGTAGGCAGGGAGGATAGAGCGCCTTAATCTTCTGTCCTGACATACAACTTTCGCTTTGTCTACATTCATACATCTTCGCATGCAAGCTCGACGGTTGTTCAGGCTTCTAACACGACCATCTTCCAGTATCTGGTATGACGTAGTATTTAATTATATTTTATTTCACACTGCACGATGTTATATTAGGTCCTTACATATGAAATTGGCGTTTAGTATGGGAGGAACATAAAGCCGATATTTTTTATTATAATATATTTATTTAATCAAAGTATGTACCATTGCTATCTATGCACTTTTGCCATCTCATAGGTAGTTCATCGATCCCTTTACTAAAAAAACCATTCGGATTGGAATCAATAAAATCTTTGAAGGCGGTTTGGACTGCCCCATCGGAGTTGAATTTTTTCCTTTGCAAGAAGTTATCCAAATTTCAAAAAAAAATGGTAATCTGTTGGGACAAGGTCCGGAGAGTACGGTGGATGTCTTAGACATTCCAATTGAAGCTCCTCTAATTTGGTAGCCGTCTGTTGTGCAGTGTGTGGTCTAGCGTTATCATGAAGCAGCAGTGGCCTAGAGCGATTAACCAGCCTCGGTTGTTTAGCAGCTTTCTTTTCCATCATGGTTTGCAGTTGCTGACAATAGACATATGCCGTAATCGTCTGGCCAGATTTAAGATTTAAAATCCCTTCATTATTGTGCCGGTTGAGTAATGCAACGCAGCAGTCAACGCGCGTTTGTTGATTTGCTTCACTCAATTCGCCTTTCAAGCTTTTTCAGCTTACCAATTTGCTTCAAGCGGATTAAAACAATTTTATCACTAACACCGCAGCCTGCAGCTAACTCGGATGTGGTTTGCGATGGATCCGCTTCCACAATAGCCTTCAATTCTTCATTATCAACTTTGGTCTCCGGCCGTCCACGGGGCTTGTTCTGCAGGTCGAAATTTCCAGAACGAAAACGTTTGAACCAAAAACGCACCGTGTTTTCTTTTGCGGCACCGTCGCCATACACATCATTAATCCTTCGAGCCGTTTCTGCAGCACTGGTGCCACGGTGGAACTCGTACTCGTAAATAACGCGATATTTCAAGTTTTTCATTTTGTAAACTGAGTGACGCAAAGAAAAAAACAATTGAGGAAAAAATAAATGAATTATAATTTTCAAAACACAAATACATGAGTAAATAGCTGTATAAATTTGGATTTGGAATTCCTAACCAAAGAGAAGATATTTGAGATCAAATTTGCCAGTACGGCAAAACACCAATTTCATATGTAAGGACCTAATATTATTTACTTGATCCATAACATTTCTGAACCCCACAGTTTAACCAAACGATTTTGTTTCTTTCAAAGGAAGAAGAAAAGGCGGCCATAAAAGCGCGGAACAAACAATGAAATTAGTTTGCTGCATACTGTTGCCTTCAATTTCAAAAACTTCCGGAAGGCTTTCATTGAGATTTTCTTTGTCTTATTGTTTTATTAAATTTGTTATTCCGGTGGTGAGAAAGGTAGAATGAATAAGAAATGCCGTAATTTGCCCTCACTTTTAATTCAATTTGCTGTCCGCCATTTTGAAGGCGAGAAAAGAACACATTTCAAAGTAAATTAACTCGTTTCATTTTTTAATAAAGATATTCCAAAACTTTATGCATTTTACCTGCTAATTTTTTGGTACGATCTGTTATTTTTCCGTACTTTTTTGTTATAAATTCAAATTAAATTATGAATTGTTAGGAAATAACTAGACTTTAGGGATATTCACACTCCATGAAGGATAAAGCAAGATATATATTTTCATAATATATTGTAACGAAATGGCAAAAAAGATTACATGTTTATATCATCACCCGTTGATGACAACATCGGTAGTTGTCGAAACTCGTTGTGTAGTCTTAAACTCTTAGTGGTCTTAGACAAGTAATCTATTTATATATAATTATGGCAAAAGAGATCACGTACGAAAACCCTTATAATAAATTAATGACGACAATAACATCGAAACCTCTAAGACCTTCCATTACATTCTGGAACATTCTGGAATTAGCTTTCGAGGAATACCTAAAAAAGCTTAGAAACGACGAGAAGACTAAAAAAATCTAGAAAGTTCGATTATCCAGCATTTGCACATAAATAACGCGGATCTAGGCCGTCGCGTAGAGCTCTCGCGTTTAACAGTTCGTTCAGTGTGAAATCGGCCGCAAAGTTTACGCGAGACGATGCCCACGATCAATCCTGAATTGCGAAGCGATAAATAAAGTGAATAATCAAGCGAAGAATCTAATTGCCGTTGAAAATAAATGCGATAAATACAAGAGCGAGAACTGGATGGAATGTTGTAGTGATTGTTAAATACGAGTTACCCATCGATATCAAAGCGTTTATTTACTAGTAATGTACTGCGAAATAATTTAAAGAATAACATTTAGTTTTATTTGTTTTTAGTGACTTTGTACATTGAATAATTAATTAATCATTAATAAATAAATCGATAATTAATTTCTCGCCACGACACGTGATAATATGCATATTTTTATAACAAAAATAATAAATTATATTAATAACTCAAATAATGATGATTTTGATTAAATAAATTTAAAGTAACTTATCTTCATAACTATTGATATATGAGAGACGATGACCGCAATTAAAACATTAATTATTTCCCTAAAAACGATTTTAAAAATCGGAATCTTTAAAACACGAATCACTACAAGAACAAACGAAATATTTAATAAATTAAACGATTTCAATGTGAGACAAATCTACTTCAAAACTTTCCTGACTCACATAATATAAAACTGAAAATAAGCTACATGTTACATACCCCAAATGGATACACATACTGCAAATTAAAAATGCTTATATTTTAATATTTCGTTGGAAATACGGCAAACAAGCTTATTAGAAAGGTAAAATATGACCTCAAGTATCCAAAACTCTAAAGAGTATGGATTTACTGCCTTTTAGCTTAGCGTTTAGGGCTTAGCGCTTTAGGGAAGCGTAGCCCAGTGGGCATGACATTGCTTCTCACACCGAAGATTCCGGGTACGATTCCCGGTGAGGTCACAATTGTGTGATTTACTCAAGTCTGGGTATTTTGTGATGTATTTCGCTTTTGTTATTTGCCTCTTGGCCTGTTAAAGCGTAAAAGTTAAAAAAAAAACATGAAAAATAATACAACAAAAAAAAAAATTATTAACGTTAATGTGCGACACATTATGATTTATAAATATAACAAAAGAAAATATTATAATTATTTGAAAACTAATAATTAATGATCGACAAATTTTATGAAGAATTTATTTTATTTGAAAACGGCGATGGTAATTAAAAACAATGGCAATCTATTGATTTATCAGATAATCTTATTATTTTTTGGCGTTTCTCTCATTTGTTGGTTGTTTTGAGTTCAATACCTTTTTTTGGTTTTTTGATTGTCTTTCAATTTTCCAGTTGCTTCGTATTTATCTCTTTTGTCAGTATCCCGAGATGTTCTTCAACCATTTGGTCCAACCTTGGATTAACGCAATTGTTATTCTAGAGTTAAATTTAGTTTTATGCTGTTTGTCTATTTCCATGACCACATTTTATGTAGGTTCTGATACTTCGAAAAATAATTTAATTTAGAGTGCGGTATATAAATAAGTAAAAAATTATAATGTTTCGATGAACCAGATTCTTGAATTTCAAATCAAAAAATTCTCGAGAAAATAGAATCAAAATTATTCCAAAATTTTCGAGAATTCTTTGGACACGAGAATAGGGTGGTTAGTATAATATTTTTTTATATTTACCTAAAAAGGGATATATATGAATAATAAATATTAAAATTAATATGCGTAACTAGAGTAATAAAACTTTTATGATGATTTTAATTACGCATAGAAATTGCAGTAATGTAGTTGAAAATTCCCGATAGATTTACGATTATCAAAATCATTTATGATTGATAAATTAAATCATGTCAAAACATTAAAAAATATGAAATTTAGCATTACAATTTATAGAATGTAAAAGTATGTTTTTCGCCCAGAAATATTCTTATTTTACATGTCGAACAATGATCCTCATACCTACAATTATTGTCACCCACAGTGACGTTCTGCATAAAACCTTTTCTCTCAAAGAGACAGACACTGTGCTGTTAGAGATCCTCCCGACATCGTCTGGCAGTCGCTGTCATTTTAAATCGAGAGCTGTGATTTCAAATCGTCGAATTTAAAACTGAACTTTTTCGGAAACATCGGGAATTTTCGTCACCTGTCAGCAAGTAAGATTTAGCGTGAAGTGTGCATAGTGACGTTACATACCAATTCTTTTGTCATAAAAGAAATAGGAAAAAGTTGTTCCGATTGAGGTAAGTAATAACAACATTGTTTCTTGCAAATTGCGGAATAATCCAAGATGATGGTCCCGTTGTTCATACAATGAAAATCAGTATTTCACTATATAATTTAACGTCCTGTTAATTTAATCCAACTAAAATAATTGTAATCTAAATTAAACAAACCAAACCTAATAACCTAACCTAACCAAACCTAATAACCTAACCTAAGCTAATATATTGCCTATGAAATGTCAAAATATGTAGTGCATTTTTCGGAACTTTAAAGTGTAATATCCTTTTTAATACTTACTATTTAAACGAAAATTATCTTTCATTTTGTTATTAGCACATTCAATAATATAGTGAAATACTCATTTTCGTTGTATATGCAATGGGACCATTATCTTGGATTTAGTCCAAATTGCAATTCTCGTCTCAAATTTAGAAATTGATGTATTATCTCATCATTGTTGTTTGTTAGAGGGATAGAGGATTTTCTTTTTTTATTGTATGCGGATATATTTATAAATTTTTCTCTCTCTCTACTATATCTTTATGCGCTGAAATGGTCTAAGGTCTATGTGCAATAGTTTTTTGTAAATTCGGTATTTTTCTAACTCACGGACATCACCGTTAAATTAACCGATAAAATGTCCAAGTGATTCGACTGTTTTCTGCGGATTAAAATTTATAAATCATTGGCAAACAAAAATATTAATTGAAAACATTCATGTGGTATAGACGCATTATGCAACTTTTTTGTTCTACTATTACTACACGATGATAATTTTGTAGAAAACGTCCAAGTGGGTTGAACGTTTTCTATCCCCCATATGTCCAGCCCACTGCCATTTTAGTTTCACAAAACGGTCCATAATATCGCCAACTTTTGTTCGGCGTCTTATTTCTTCATTTCTGATTTTATCTCAAGTCTCACGCCGAGCATCTGCCTTTCCTTGTCCCGCTGTATACATTTTAAATTGGGGAAAATTTTAATTTCATTAAAAAATCATTAAAAAAAAACATATTTTTTCGATGAGCCCTATTCAAAAGAATATGCAATAATGAATTAAATATCGACGTACTAGATTTTCGTAGATTGAAATTTTTTAAAGCCATTTTCTCAATTCCATATTTTTTAGGTTGCTTGCATAATTACGTCTAATTTATGCAGGAATCTATCTACCTGTAGATTATTGTAGACTAGCTTTGTTTTACCCTATACATCCGTGATATTTTTCAAAAATTGTCTCCAATATTTTTTATGGCAGGTACTAAAATTTTGCGAATGTCTCAAAATAATATTTCATCTTATTATCTTTTACGATGGAAAGTGTTGTACTACGGGAGATGCTTATGTTCTGCTCCGATTTATTTTTTCCTGAATCATAGCGCGTACAAAAATAAAAGACGGTAAAATTCAAAACTGCCCCGGAACATCGTCAAAAAATATTGTCACGGGACGTAGCTTTGGGACACAAATCAAAACCCTGAAATTTAATTTTGCTTAATTTATTACTAAAGAAAGTCGCTGCAAGAGGTTAAATTGTAGTGCTGTTCGTAATTTTAACGTCGCTAAATGTCTTCCGAATATTTCACACACTTATTATTGAAATGTTTCATCCATCAAGCACCAAAGTCACTGGACTCGAATCTAATTGGAGCACTATTATTTAATTCACAATAATTTCAAATCATTCGCCTGTGAAACACTTTTGCACTTCTGTTGAATATTTCATTCACTATTGAATGGTCGATGGGTACTCTCTTTATTTGTTGTCGCTGGACAACGTTGGTTTCCAGAAAACGAAACGAAATATCACAACAATGTTAAAATATGTTTAATTATATCAAAATAATATTAATTAACTCGATACCAGCGCCACGTAGTGATTTAAATGTGTACTAGAATATATATAGTCTATGAAAAAAAAGTAAATAAATAATTGTCTATTGTTCAGCCATCTTCATTCGTTTTATTAGGTTATGAGCCCAGTGCAAAACTAAGATTTAATATAATAGTGGAATCGCATCGTGAACAGCAAATAATGTCGTCAGGAAGTTATTTAGTTAACGTGCCCAAGTTGAAGGGACGCGAAAATTACGATGACTGGGCGTTTGCGGCAAGAAATTTTCTCATCTTGGAAGGTATAGATATCGACGCCATTCCTGTCGATTTAAGTGACGCCGAAGACAGAAAAGCAAAAGCAAAGCTTATAATGACCATTGATCCCAAGTTATATGTGCACATCAAAAATGAAACCAAAGTCAGAGATTTGTGGCAAAAACTTCAGAAGTTATTTGATGATAGCTGATTCACAAGGAAAATCAGTTTACTTCGAACATTGATATCCATACGACTTGATAATTGTGAAACCATGACTAGTTATGTGAGTCAAATCGTCGAAACTGCTCAAAGACTTAAAGGTACAGGCTTTGAAATTAACGAAGAGTGGATCGGATCGTTGCTTTTGGCGGGGCTGCCAGAAAAGTTTGCTCCAATGATTATGGCAATAGAGCATTCTGGCATTGCCATAAATTCTGATGTCATTAAAACAAAACTGCTTATATGAGCTCTGAAATCGGTGACCATGACTCGGAAGTTGCATTATGGTCAAAGCAAAAAAGCAAGACAAGCCAAAACTTCAATTCAAAAGGCGGGAAACAAACGTCAACGCCAAATGTCAAAAAGGTTATAAAATGCTACAAGTGCAAGAAAATTGGCCACTTTAAAAACCAGTGTCCCGAAGGAAAAGAAAAACAAGTAAACGCATTTAGTGCTGCATTTTTTAACAGTGAATTTAATAAGGAAGACTGGTATATCGATTCGGGAGCAAGTGCCCATATGACATCAAGCAAAGAAAATTTGATACAAGTGAGAAAAGTGCACGATACGAAGGAAATCATTGTTGCAAATAATATGAGTGTGCAAGTTGTGTGTGCCGGTGATACACAGATCACTACGCTGGTGAATAATTCTCAGTTTGACATTAAAGTAAACAACATTTTATACATACCTAACCTAACTACTAACTTGTTATCAGTAAGCCAGTTAATAGCAAGAGGAAACAAAGTTACCTTTAAAAGTGATGTATGTTATATACATAACCAACAAAATGATCTAATTGGAATAGCAGCTTTGCAGAATGGTGTGTATAAGTTGAAAACTATGAAGTCAGAGAAAGTGTTAGCGGCAGCAGTTCAAACTACAGATGCACAACAGTGGCATAGAAGATTAGGACACATAAATAGTAATGATTTGCAGAAAATGAAAAATGGTGCTGTAGAAGGAATATCCTTCGATATGAAGGCTGATATTCAGAAATCCAACTGTCAAGTGTGTTGTGAAGGAAAACAGAGCCGTTTGCCCTTCCAATCAGGAAAACATAGAACTACAAAAGTGCTAGATTTAGTTCACTCGGATCTGTGTGGGCCTATGGAGGTTCGATCGATTGGACATGCAAGGTATTTTCTATTGTTTGTTGACGATGCTAGCAGGATGGCATTTGTATATTTTTTAAAGGAGAAGAATCAGACTCTACAGTATTTCAAGGAATTTCAAAGAATGGCTGAAAATCAAACAGGAACAAAGATAAAAACATTGAGGACTGACAATGGAGGGGAGTTTTGTTCAGATTTGATGGAAAATTATCTGAAAGATAGTGGAATTATCCATCAGAAGACTAATCCATATACTCCGGAGCAGAATGGTCTCAGTGAGCGTTTCAACAGGACTATAGTTGAACGTTCAAGATGTCTTTTGTTTGAGGCAGGACTAGATAAAAGTTTTTGGGCGGAAGCAGTTAACACAGCAGTATACTTAAAGAATAGATCGCCAGCTTCAGGTTTGGACCAAAAGACACCGATTGAAGTATGGACAGGACAAAAGCCTGATCTCAGTCATGTCAGAATATTTGGGAGCCCAGTAATGATGCATGTTCCTAAAAATAAAAGATTAAAATGGGACAAGAAAGCAGTCAAATATATATTAGTAGGATACTCTGAAAATGTGAAGGGTTACAGACTATATAATCCAGACACAAGAAAAATATGTACCAGTAGAGATGTCATTGTAATGGAAAAAGATACTACTCAGATAGAAATAAATGAAGGTCAGATTGAAAAACAGCTATCATTACAAGAGGAAAGTTCTACAGAAGAAAGCGAAATAACATTGACAGATCAAGATGATCCTACCTATGTATATGATTCAGAGAAAAATACAACATCAACAGACGGAGAGTCTTATCAGTCACTATCCGAGGAAGATCTGTCTGAAAATGAAGAGCCTCGTTTAGGGGAAAAGCGTATAAGGAAACCACCTGAAAGGTATGGTCTTACTAACTTATGTATTTCAGATGAACCAGAGTATTGGGTTGAAGACATAACTTCTGAAGAAGCTACCAAAGGTTCAGAGAAAGCCAAGTGGCAGCAGGCTATATCTGATGAACTTCAAGCATTTGATGACAACCAAGCATGGGAGATTGTTAGTCAAGAGGAGGCAGATAGAGTAGTACAATGCAAATGGGTATTCAAGAAGAAGCTAGAAAGCAATAACAATATCAGGTATAGAGCTACACTTGTGGCAAAAGGTTATACTCAGCAGCATGGATTTTCATGAAACTTACTCGCCAGTTCTTAGGTATTCTACTTTTAGACTTCTGTTTGCATTAAGTGTAAAATTTAATTTTGAAATCACTCACCTTGATGTGGTAACAGCATTTTTAAATGGTTTTTTAACAGAAAATGTGTACATGCAGGCACCACCTAGTTTAAAATGTCCAAGTAATTGTGTGCTTAAACTTAAGAAAGCAGTTTATGGTTTAAAGCAGTCTGCTAGAGCATGGAATGCAAGAATAAATGATTATTTGATAAAAATTAATTATGTAAAATCAGTTTCAGAGCCATGTTTGTATAGTAAAAAATGTAAAAAGGAGCAGATTATCATTGCAATATTTGTTGATGATTTTTTCATTTTTTCCAATAGTCTGGCTATGACAAAAGATTTAAAAGAAAAACTAATGTCAGAGTTTAAAGTTAAAGACTTAGGTCAAATAAATAGATGTTTAGGCATGCGAGTTAAATTTAATAAAACTTGTATATCTATTGACCAGGAACAATTTGTAAATGTAATTCTGAATAGGTTTAACATGAATGATTGTAAAACTAAAGATACTCCTATGGAATGTAATTTAAAACTAGATAAGGCAGAATGTGTTGACAAACAGTTTCCATATCAACAACTTATAGGAAATCTTATGTATTTGTCAGTATTGACACGACTAGACATATCTTATAGTGTGAGTTATCTTAGCCAATTTAATAATTGTTATAATTCAGTTCATTGGCATCATGCACAAAGACTTCTCAGTATTTGCAGAAAACTAAGTCTTATGGTTTGAAGTTTACTAAAGATAATTGTAATTTAGAAGGCTTTGTGGATGCTGATTGGGCTGCAAATACTATAGATAGAAAATCATATACGGGTTTTTGTTTTAAATTGTCATCCTGTGTAGTATCATATGAATGTAGAAAACAGCAGACGGTCGCATTATCTAGTACCGAAGCCGAATACATGGCCATTGCTGAGGCATGTAAAGAGGCAATTTATCTAAAAAGTCTTTTAAGAGATATTATTGATTGTAACTATACTGTAGTAATTTATAATGTTAATCAGGGAGCTCAAAAGTTGACAGAAAACCCTTTATTTCACAAACGAACTAAGCACATAGATGTGCGGTATCATTTCATACGAGAAGCAATTTCTAATAAGCTTGTAAAAGTTGTTTATCTGTCAACATCTGAGATGCCTGCCGACATATTAACGAAAAGTTTAAGTGGCGCAAAACATAACTATTTTATGAAATTATTAGGAGTTCAAAGTGTATAAAATGTCAGTCAAGTTATTTTTTTGTTGTTGTTATTTATGGATGTTAGATTATTTTGATAAGTGGTGCTGTTAAAATATGTTTAATTATATCAAAATAATATTAATTAACTCGATACCAGCGCCACGTAGTGATTTAAATGTGTACTAGAATATATATAGTCTATGAAAAAAAGTAAATAAATAATTGTCTATTGTTCAGCCATCTTCATTCGTTTTATTAAACAAAACACCCCATTATATAAATTTTCAGGTTTATAGATTGTTCACGAATCTATCAGTTTATTCAAGATCATTCTAGCAATTTCCAGAGTTCTGAGAAATCATCAATTACCTGTAATTCCTTTTATTACTACATATTTTTGACAATATTATGAAGAACCATAATATCAGTAACAGTAATTCCAATTTAAGTTAAAAAAATAAATTATATGCCCTTATGGCATTTACATGGAAGAAATTAGTTAACAAAAAAAAGCAATATAAATATGTTATAATTAAAATATGTATAAATTAATTGAAAGTTTAAAAAAATAAAAGATTAGATTAAATTAAATTCACTGGCACCTAGTTGTAGTTAACATTTGCATGCTCACTTATCTTTTAAGAACAAATTCACTAAATTAAATTCATTTCTGTAAACATGAATTGTTCATAAAATTAGGTCGTTTTCGATCTATCCATGATATCATGCTCTGTCTACATGATGGAGCATAATATCTCGTGCCATAACGGCAAGATACACGATAATTAATCATGTTCACCAATCTAGTACAATCCACAAGCCTCTTTATTATTTTAAATAAAAATAGAATATCATCATGTTTTACTCCGTGGCGTCTGCTTGCTTGCTTGCCGGCTTGCCGTCGAAAAAAATTTGGATCGATTTTTGACCCTTTTCCTGTGATTCAATCGAGCTGAAACTTTGCAGACTCGTGGCGACAATGAAGATCTATCAATTTTTCGTTAAAAAATAATTATTATTATAGTATAATTTTGTATTTTTCAAATTTTTATTAGTTTTTTCAAATTGGAATCATTACAAAAGTTTGATTACTAGCAACGGCGGCCCGATAACGTCGTGGAATATTTTCTAAATTTGAATTACTCCGTCGGTATACATAATAGGTACTTCACTACACAAAGCATGAAGTGTCTTATCAAAGCTCAAAACATCTGACATTTTAGAAATATATTAAATTACTGTAAGTTTAGTGTTATGTTGTAATGTTTTAATTCGTCTTTAATTGTTATTATATTTTACAAAGAAAGGGAGTATAATAAAAACATGGTCTTTATGGGTTACTTTGTTTAATAAAGCAATTACATTTAATAATTAAAGTGAATATTTAAGTAATTAATTAACAGATTAAATTTAATCTGAAATGCTGTTACCTAGCGTAAAACGCGAAGATACTCCAAGATAAGTTGCAAGTCAGCTCCATAGGTTCGCGCAACATCTGACACCGAGCAGAATATGCTTACCAGGCAAAATACCGGTTACAATATTCGCAGCCAAGATCCAGCCGAGCACATCTGAACGTACTTGAGGGAGTTTCAAGTTCGCTGCCGACGTGCACATTTTTTGCACTTAAACTAAAACTTAAACTGCGGTGTAGCTTAGTATTATATAAAATATTTATGGTATTTTGTGAAGAGGAAATACGGTGAATTATGTGACCGGCAATCATTGTGATTGTATGAAATATGAACAAATTTAAATGTGATCGAATAAAATTAGGTTCGTGATTGGGTTCATCATTGTCAGATCTCTTCGAAAATAATTGAACTCGAACCAGTGTGTGAGGAATCACCTGTTTCTATAGATTTTTTTTTTTATTATTTTTATTTTGAACTCTAAGATGATTTAAATGCTACGCGGAAAAAATTGAGCTAAACCCACCTGGCGGAGTATTGGCGCTACAAAAATTTGGGGATGATGAAACGCTAGTATTGGGACGGAGTTAGTAGCGATTGATCGGATATAGGTTACGAGCAGTTAATATTCAATTCTTATAAAACATATTAATCTTGTGGTAAAGCCGCGTTTGGTACAAATGGTTGACGATCGGCGCGGTCCGAGCGGTCCACATGTGCTTCCCAAAAAAAATACTGAACACGGCTTTCGTAGATTTAGGTCGCGTTTATTGCAGTTTAAGCCGTTAAAAAACCGATTAACGTCTACTCTAAGGTGACGATGATATTGACAGTTCCACGAGGTTTCTAAATTATGGCCTTTTTTGCTGTGGTTTTGAAACCGCTTAAATGTCATTAATCGTGATCTCGAGTGGATCCCCGTGCAACAGAGAGGCAGAATATTGAGCAAAACTAAGGAAGGCAGGTCTAATCGGGGGATCGCGCGAGGAAAACGCCCATAAATAATTTATAAGAATTGGCCGTGAAGCACGGCTAAAACGTACACTATGTACCAGAGGGGTGACCTTAACTGAGCGGATAATGATTTATTTTCGTTTCGCGGGAATCGGATAACGTGGGCAGATAGGAAAGTTAACTATAATTCCATTATATTTATCTGTAGACTAACGCTCTGTCGAGAAGCGAATAGTGATTCATTTTCGTTTCGCGGGAGTCGGATAACGTAGGCAGATAGGAAATTTAACTATAATTCCATTATATTTATCTGTAGACTGACGCTCTATCGAGGAGCGAATAATGATTCATTTTCGTTTCGCGGGAGTCGAATAACGTAGGCGGGTAGAGAAGTTAACTATAATTCTATTATATTTATCTGTAGACTAACGCTCTTCAGGCTTTTACAACAGATAGGTAATTGTGCAATGACGGTATATACAGTTAGGAAAGAGATAACGATAACGTGTAAGCATATTAATGGCACGACAAGAAAATAATATACTCGAATATAGATACAATATATTAACTATGTAATCACTACAAACCTGTCCGACGTTAGCGTAGTTTCAACAGGACGGGTAACGTGTATACGATTGGCTATTCTAGCTCAGATTTCGCCGGGTTTGGTAGTAATAACCACAAAACATAATTGGAACAAGTGTATCTAGATAAGAATATTGTAAATAAAATAATATGAATTTGCGGCCCATATACACATGAAATAAAAGGATAAAGCGTATGGGGATCTTATAGATGGATGGATAAATGAAACAAATATATATAGGAGTAAATGCAAGTAAAAAGCAAGCATATAAGTACCAAAAACATAGGAGAACATAGTGTGATAGAAATTCGAAGACGGGAGGAACAATAATGTGGAGTGGAACGGATATAGCAAGAGCATGTAATAATGATAAACGTACAAATACAGACAACTACTTGAGACCGATTCGACAGATACTAGCAATCTTTCAACACACCTCTAAGAACATGGTGAGCGGTATATAGTTATCAGCGGAGGCGTCCAGTGCCTTGGCAATAAATGAGCACTGAATTAATCCGACGCCTTGCCTGCGGCACTGGAGGTTTATTTACTTATTTGTTTTATTTGTTTTCATTTATTGGGTTTCTTACAGCCATATAATTAATCAATCTTTGAAGAAAAGACAATAATTGATGCACAGAGTTTTGGGCCAATTACGCGAAAACACATACATACAATCGATAAAAGAATAATAAAAACATGTCCAATAGTGGGTTGTGTGAGTGTGTATCTGTGTGTTTATTTATTTGTTTATTTATTTTGTTTTGGGGAAAAAATTAAAAGCAAAACGATCTTAAAAATCTTCCACTGAATTTAAAAATTTAATTTAACTTACATTAATAGTTTATTGTGTTATAGCGAATAGTACTCTTCCAGTATTATATTGTTCGAGAATATTCACTGTCTATGTAACATAGTTATTTTGTGGATCAATCTTACTGCCAATAAAAATAATAATAAATGGTTACAAATTATGTTTAAATTCCGCAACGGAGGGAGCTAATACGTCCCTGTGCGCGGAGAGTCGCGGCCAAAAAGACAGGATTCATTGGGGACCCACGAGAAAAGATCGCCCAAAATTAATTTAAAATTAGGTATAGTACCTTTGGATGATTGTTATATCTAGGTATGCAGTGTGCACGTGGTGAATATATGGAAATTGATCCCATGATATAGCGGCCAAGAAACGTTAAATTTCCGATAAAGACGAGTGGAAATACGAGGGAACGGGGCATAATAATGGTAGATAATGAAGAAACATCAACTATGATTAGGGGAGTACCCGATAGATTGTAGTTACGGTTGATCAAACGACAATATGGACTGAACTTAGAAATTAAATATTAAAAATTAATTATCGCGCTTGTGAAGCGAGTTCAATTCGTCCGAAGCCACTGAGTCCGTCCCAAATAGGCACAGGGATGGAGACAGAGACGGCAACAGGAGGTGGGATCAACTGACATATCCGAGTGGAGATATGGTTTTTTTTTGCCAAATTGAATCTTAGGAACAAAGATTTAGGTTTCAAGGAAAGTAGGATATTGAAAATCCTGGAAACACACGACTTAGGACCTTTGGCTGCTAGGGGGGGTTTAAAATGTCAAGACACAGCAGAAATCAGGCAGTTGGTGTGAAGCGTCTACGGTACGTGAAATCCGCGTCGGTTGTTTTTTTGAGTGAAAGTTGCCGTCGACTTGGAGTGTCCAGTGGATATGGTGAAAATTATAGTGGTTTTCAAGTGAAAGTGGTGTGCGGGTAAATATACTCTTCGACATTGCTCACGTTAAAAGAAAGGGGGGGTACGGGTTTGATTTTGTTTTATAAAGGGTAATTAATTTGGCATATTAGAACTTCGGAAATTACTGCGCTTTATTAAGTTGATTAGTCCGGCATATATAGAACTGATATTTGCAGATCTCCGGAAACTAGCTGTGCGTTATAAAGATACCTATTTTATGCTAAACACGCGGGAAATTGTTAATAAATCTTGTAAAAATACCTATCTTATGCTAAATACGCGAGGTCCTGTTAAAAGAGTTTTAACTCAGAGTACGGGTTTGATTTTATTTTATAAAGGTAATTAATCTGGCATATCGGAACTTCGGAAATCACTATGTTCTATAAAGTTAATTATTTTTGTCGTCTTACTAGGTTCACAGAATAATATTCGCAGAATTTCAGGAAACGGTAGAGTTCAAATTTAGTTAAATTTTCGTTTTACTAAGTATAGTATTGGCGGATCTCTGGAAACTAGCTGTGCGTTATAAAGATACCTATTTTATGCTAAACACGCGGGAAGTTGTTAAAAGATAAGGGAGTTGTTACTAACAGATTCGATTTTAAATAAGTCTTATAAAATACCTATCTTTGCTAAATACGCGAGGTCTCATTTTAATTTTTACATTTGTAAGGCATATAATATTTCGTTATATGAAATGTTTCGATTAGACCGGGTTTATTTTAGTTATCGAAAGAATATTTAGTTTATTTTAATATTTTTTTTGTTTATGTTTTATAGTAAGAGTCCGTTAAAATTATAGCGAATAAATTCTGGGATTAAAAATACGTCTAGTGAAAAATATATAGCTGATCTCGCGGGGTATCAGGTTCAGCCCATAATAATCTAGATTTTCATTTCGTTTAAAATTATATAGAGTAATTCCGTGAGAATCGGGACTTATTTACAATTTTACAGATGTATGAAATTTCATTATTCTAAAAAATTATATAAAATAATCTCGTGGGGGTCGGGGTTTATTTACGGTTTTACAGAAGTACAAGTTTCACTATTTTATAAAGTATATAAAATTGCTTCCGTTCGGCCCGGGTTATCTTATATTATATAGGAAAACATAGGTCCCGCGCTATTAAAACATATAAAAACGTTTCATGTGGCCGGGATTATTACGCGCGTTGGGGAAAGTCTATAAGGTAAAAATATGTTTAATTTGATTCGGGTTATTTTATATTTTATGAAAGATATTTGCCTCGCGGACTTAAACTATGAAAAATGTTTCAATTAGTTCTGGTTATACTTTAGGAGTGATGTAAACTTCGCGGTTGTATAATTTGGGGTACTTCGTATTGTACGAAAACGTAAATCTCGCGTATAAAAACGCGTATAAAAAAAAAACGTATATCATGTATTCAAACATATAAAAACTTCTAGTACATTGTTTCGATAGACCGGGGTTGTATTATACTTATAAAGATGTTATAGGGCCTCGTTATATTGAAAATATATAAAAACCGCCTGGGGCCGGGTCTTCTTATTTATAAACTATATAAGATTTCGTTACATTTAGTTATATAAAATGCTATCGTTCGGGAATTCGCGTTTCATTTTAAGCATATATAAATATAGGGTCCCGTTTTTGAGCAATGTTAGTGTTTCGTTTAGAATTCGCGCCTTCATTTAATAAATATGAAACATGTAGATTTCAATTAGAACTATTTTAAAATGATTCGTTTAGAAATTCGCGTCTTGTATTATAAATGTGAAAATTATAATATTCGTTTTGAGCTAAAACGTGTGAACATAGAAACACTACAGCTTTGACCGCTATTTTGTTTACTATGCCTAGGACATTCTTGCGGTGTATTAGGCTTGATGGTAAAATTTAAACTCTTACTCTGTTTAAAATATACGTAGTGTCTCCGCCTAGATTGGCTTCACGATATACTTTATGAAATTTGTAAGTTCCGCTGTCCTAAAATTATATAAAATTACCTTCGTTTAGATCGGGTTATATCATATTCCTCGTGGAACGCGTAAACCTCGTTGTCCTGAAACTAAATAAGGATGTTTCATCTAGACCGGGTTCATTTTACATTTTAGGAAGAATATAAGTCCCGCGTCTTTCACTACATAAAATGGATTTGGTAAGATTGGGGTTGTTTATACTTGTAGAAATTACAGAATCCCGTTATTCCTAAACTATATTAAAATGATAAATTATATTAAAATGATTTAAACTATATTAAAATTTGCCGGAGAGTGGATATCAAATATTCGAGATGATAATAAAATTATTTATTTTTTTTTTTATTTATTTGTTTACGCCCATTAGGCTTTTACATAAAGAGTATAAAATAAATTTCAAAAGCACATACATTAAAAGTTTCAGGAATAGCACCAAATCATGAGTATAAAAATTAAAAATGTAGAGTAGGTAACGAGCAGCAATGCGTATAGGCTTTTACATGAAAAAATATATCATAAAATTAAAAGAACATACATTAAACAATATAAATTACAAGTAGCAAATTATTAAAAGTACCGGAATAGCACCAAAACATGAGTACAGAAATTAAAAATATAAAGTACAAAGCGGCAATGTGTACGAAAAATATATATTACCCACCATTACATATTAACAGCTGAAGTCAGTAACGAAGCAGTATTGCCTCTTTAAGTGTAAACTTTACTTTCTCCAGACTGTCGACGAAGATGTCAATCATGCAACCATATTCATTACATTATATTAAGAATAATATAATTTTGTTATCAATGCACAAACTTGGCAATGAACTACCTACATATGTCGACATTTTAAATCTATCTCTCTCAAAATTTAAAAAACACTATATGATCATTTCTTTTCAAAATATTAAATTTTTATATAATGTCTTAAATTTTTTTATATATATATAGCTGGCTATTCAAATTTAATATTGCTATATTATCGGTGAGTAAAAATTTCTGAGATCACTACTTTACACCTTTCGCATATATACTTTTTTTTTTTTACATAAATGTCTAACCTCATTATGTTTAAATTATGTATATATACCTTTTACATCTATACCCTTTATTTTTCTTTTACATTTAATCGTTTGTTGTATTTTAATTATGTATAAACCTGCTACTTTACACTTTTGCATATATACTTTTTTTACATATATTTCTAACCTCATTACGTTTAAACTATGTATATATATACCTTTTACATTTATACCCTTTATTTTTCTTTTACATTTAATCGTTTGTTGTATTTTAATTATGTATAAACCTGCTACTTTACACTTTTGCATATATACTTTTTTTTACATATATTTCTAACCTCATTACGTTTAAACTATGTATATATATACCTTTTACATTTATACCCTTTATTTTTCTTTTACATTTAATCGTTTGTTGTATTTTAATTATGTATAAACCTGCTACTTTACACTTTTTGCATATATACTTTTTTTACATATATTTCTAACCTCATTATGTTTAAACTATGTATATATATATACCTTTCTACATTTATACCCTTTATTTTTCTTTTACATTTAATCGTTTGTTGTATTTTAATTATGTATAAACCTGCTACTTTACACTTTTTGCATATATACCTTTTTTACATATATTTCTAACCTCATTATGTTTAAACTATGTATATATATACCTTTCTACATTTATACCCTTTATTTTTCTTTTACATTTAATCGTTTGTTGTATTTTAATTATGTATAAACCTGTTGTAAAAGGCTATTAAGCCGTGTAATTAATAAATAATAATAATAATAATAATAATAATAATAATAATAGTAATAATAATAATAATAATATTAAGAATAAAACTAAATCGGCGGACCCTAAAAGTAATATGTATTGACCTTATAAAGATGTAGACTAGTGGGGTTTTATTATAGAAACAATCAATTCTTTAACAACAACAAGTGGACAAGTGGTTGCTTCATGGGTTTGTTAAAACTTATAAATGGATGGAATCCTAGATTCGAAGCTTAATCCCGGTATTTCGGATAAATATAAGAATATGTAACATCGGAAAATAACGGGTAACGGGTTTTATGAAAAATATCGGTGCGTATAATCATTAGAGTATGATCATTAGAATTGGAGTCTAGTCTCGATGACCCGGGAAGTACGGATACGTAAGACGGAAATAAGGACTACGTTGCAGTATTATTAAGATATATAAATACTTGCAATTGTCGAGCTAGAGTCTAATTCCGGTATCTCGAGGAATATAAATCCAAGGAAAAGAAAATAATGTCTAGTTTCGGTTTGATTAAGGTATATACACCGTATAGTTGCCGAGGCTGGATACTAAGCCCCAGCTACGGAAACTTATAAGCGCGTAATGGCAGGATCAAAGGTTAGGTCGCGAACTATAGTTAATTAGGGGCCTGTGAATCGTATGCGCGTGCAAGGCAAGTGTTCGCAATCCTTAGGTATAAAGTGAGGTACATAAAGTGAAACTACGATGCACTGGAATGGATATAATCGGCGGCAGATGGGTAAGTCATGTCATCCTCTTTCCGTTTTGAGATTATAACGACATATAAAGGTGGCGCACGATTAAGAAGAATGGTCTCGGGTTCGACACCCCAGACAGAGACGGAAGAAGCGCCGACAGTGAAAGCTAACCCCTGTACCGTAAACTTTAAATATACTTTTATCCACAGGTGTTGTTTGCATGTTGAATCCGTACTGACCATAATAGGGGCGAATTAATTTGCCAAATAACCCTTCTCTGCATGTGTGTGAACTTCCAGGGATCGCGCGGCCCGTGTGCTCGACGCCGAACTTAATTATTCATTTCTATTTATTTATTTAATTGATGATTCATTAATTAATTAAGTATTTATTTGTCTATTCATATGCCGCGTCCCAGTTATATATAGTCAGGCGGCGTTTCGATAGCATCATCATCATCACCATCATCAGCAGTGTCCCAGTTATATATTGTCAGGAGACGTTTCAATAGTATCATCATCATCATCTTCATTAGCGGTGTTCCAGTCACATATAGTCAGGAGGCGTTCTGATAGTATCATCATCATCAGTGTTTCAGATATATATCGTCGGGAGGCGTTGCGATAGTATCATCATCATCATCGTCATCACTAGCGGTGGTTCAGCTTTATATCGTCAGGAGGCGTTTCGATAGTATCATCAACATCATCATCATCAGCAGTGTCCCAGTTATATATTGTCAGGAGACGTTTTAATAGCATCATCATCATCACCATCATTAGCAGCGTCCCAGTTGTATATAGTCTGGAGGCGTTTCGATAGTATCTTCATCAACATCATCATTAGCAGGGTCCCAGTTATATATAGTCAGGAGGCGTTTCGATAGTATCATCATCAACATCATCATTAGCGGTGTCCCAGTTATATATCGTCAGGAGACGTTTCGATAGTATCATCAACATCATCATCATAGCAGTGTCCCAGTTATATATCGTCAGGAGGTGTTTCAATAGTATCATCATCATCATCATCATTAGCAGTGTCCCAGTTATATATAGTCAGGGGGCGTTTCGATAGCATCATCATCATCATCATCATCATTAGCGGTGTTTCAGCTATATATCGTCAGGAGTCGTTACGATAGTATCATCATCATCATTAGCGGTGTTTCGGCTATATATAGTCAGGAGACGTTACGATAGTATCATCATCATCATCATCATCACTAGCGGTGGTTCAGCTATATATCGTCAGGAGGCGTTTCGATAGTATCATCAACATCATCATCATTAGCAGGGTCCCAGTTATATATATAGTCAGGAGGCGTTTCGATAGTATCATCATCAACATCATCATTAGCGGTGTCCCAGTTATATATCGTCAGGAGACGTTTCGATAGTATCATCAACATCATCATCATAGCAGTGTCCCAGTTATATATCGTCAGGAGGTGTTTCAATAGTATCATCATCATCATCATCATTAGCAGTGTCCCAGTTATATATAGTCAGGGGGCGTTTCGATAGCATCATCATCATCATCATCATCATTAGCGGTGTTTCAGCTATATATCGTCAGGAGTCGTTACGATAGTATCATCATCATCATTAGCGGTGTCTCAGATATATATCGTCAGGAAACGTTACGATAGTATCATCATCATCATCATCATCACTAGCGGTGGTTCAGATAAATATCATCAGGTGACGTTTCGATAGTGACAACATCATCTTCATCAGGGAAGGCAGGGTTCCAGTTACACATCAGCCGGAGAAAATTAGGCAGATCCCATCATCATCGATGGCAGGATTCTAGCTGTACACCATTTGGAGAAAATACACCGACATCCCTGGCCAGGGGCTAGGCATATCCCTAATGTCCAGATCCACCTTTCCATCTACTAATACGAGGGGTCATGGCCTCGTGAAACCACATGGCAACCAACCATTACAAGTATTTATGTATGTATTGTATATGTAAGTATATGTATGTATATTATATTTTATTAGTATGTATCTATTCGTACGTAGTGTATGAGGGGGCTCTTCACGGGTGGCACAACACCCGTGCGGATGTCTTCCCTCGTCTGGAATGGATTGAACGTATTGATGCATACCAGATTATAATAATTACTACCTGGGAGGGTGATTGCAGTCACTGTAGTGTCGCGAATGGCCAATGGGCTGTAGTTGCTCACAGGCGAGGGTTGGGGAGCCTAGGAAACTCCCCCTCCCCACTCGCATATTTTGGACTTGACAGGTGGCCCGGGACCATCTTTACAGTAGCTTCAGTATATATACCGTAGTTTAACTTAGTTTAACCTGGAGGAGTTGGAATTCGGGGGGCAAACTGGCTCTGAGCCCGGACGCCAGACACTGACGCGAGGGATGGTGCGGTACTTTGCACAGAGAGAAACATGAAAAGGCGCATCCAGGCTCAGGTCAACGTATCCGGAACTCGTGTCGGGAGAAGGAAGATGGGATCAGTCACCGATGAGCCTTTGGGTACGGAGGGGCCGAATTTAAAGCAACCACATTTTTCGCGTACACATACATTTACACATACCTTCTACAAACCCCTTATCCATTAGAACCCAACGTACCACTAGAATGAGACATAGGGCCAGATACAGGTGACGGAACTTAGGCCGGCTAGTAAATAAACGTAACAATGTAATTGATATAAAGATAATGCAGAGTAAATATAAAAGATCGTAGGGAATAAGCACAGCGAGATAACGGCGGAAGATAAAATTGTTAATCAGCGAGGGCGTCGAAGACGGAATCATCCATAGGAGTGGCTACGAAGGACTCGAGGGCTTTCAGGGGATCTATGTACTCTATATGTGCATGCGCATGTGATAACGGCACGTCACTAACCTTTCCAGTGGATGGCGGTCGATCCCATACAGGTAGGACGATGGGGGATCGAGCGGAGAGGGCGTGGGAGCAGAGGACCGCGCACTCTGGAAGCGCAGCTACACCAGATGCAGTGGTTTCAGTCCGTAGGAATGATAGGTAAATAATATAGGGCCACGGAACATAGTATGTTTAGCAATTGCACCGTAGGGCTTAATCGACGTGCTAGGTAGTTTTGTTTGCGTTTTCCATGAACATTCACGAACTTCATACCCCAGTATTTAATTTAAGTAAAGCTTACGTTAGGGTTACCACTAAACCAATTCATCCCCTATAGTTCGAAACAAAAAATTACACAACGTGAACTGGGGAGGTCTTGAATAAAGCGAGGGTGTCTGGAAATACTACGTTAAAAGCCGTAGAGCCTTCACCCGACGTAGATAGATAGCTTGTTTGCCTCTAACAAGGCGTAAACTCAGTTAGGAGTAGGATCGAGCTGAAAGGCGAAGAAGAGGATCCATCACAACCCCTCTCCCCGTATTGGTTGACAATAAATAATGTTATTGTAGGCGTACGTTACAAGGAATTATTTTATTGGAACAATTTTTGAGCATTTAAGATAATACTTTTGATTTTTAAGAAAACGGTTATGAAAACTATCACATTCCGCAACACGTCACCAATTCTGAATTTGTTTCCCTTAGTGGCCAAAAAAATCCTCCCATTACGTGACCCGCTACCCCATTCGTATAGGTTGACAAAATTTCAGTATTCAGGTTGTTATTAATTACACCTGATGATGAGAGGGACTGCTCCTCTCGAAACCACAGTAGTGACAAAATAAAATGCGCGCCAAATATAAAACAATTGTAAAAACAAAACTATTTTGGTAAAGGTTATACTTCAGTGGAAATAAAATTTTGTGCTCTCCTTGTTACATTTATTATTTTATTTAATCACAGGCCTTCAAAATGTAATGTCAAGTAGACAAAAGTGAGTAATTTCGAGCACCGTCTGTTGGAACGTCGAATTTATGTCAAGACCGGATGGTTTTTATCGCAAAAGCATCAAAAACTTGTTGAATGTTGGCAAGACGTTTTAAAGAACAAAAAAGAATACATTATTGACTAATTTGTTTCATTTTTACTCCCTTTATATTAACTCGTGGCGTCGGCTTGCTTGCTTGCCGGCTTGCCGTCGAAAAAACTTTCGATGGATTTTTAACCCTTTTCCCGTGATCCAATCGAGCTGAAACTTTGCAAGCAAACTCATGGCGACGATCAAGAAGATCTATCCAATTTACGTTAAAAAATTTATAATTTTAGTATAATTTTGGATTTTTCAAATTTTTAATGTTTTTTCATACAATTTGTATGGATATTTCAACGCATTTGGTACACGCAAAACCCGAAAATTGTTTTTATGCGTTATTTTTTTTTGTTTTGTCTAATTATTCCTTTTCGTTTGGAAAAAACGAAAACAACTTACGTTAACACTCAAAATAAAGTTTAGTTTATTGAAAATTAAAATAGTAATGTTGTACCACGAAGTAAATGTTATTTGAATAAGTAATATTAATATACAATTTATATTCCTTTGTCATTTTATCTTGATTAAGAAGCGAGACGAAGTATTTGAACCACGACTAAGTGTGACTAGGATTAAAACCGCGTCAAACATTTTTTTGAAATTCTTTCACTAAGAAAGTGTTGCATTGTGACGTCGATTATGAACAGTATTTAATTTTCTATGTTTTTCAAACTTTGCATTTCTTCTCGTTTTATATCCTGTAATACACTTAAAATTTAAATTACTTTATTTTTACATTTTCGAAAAATAGTTGTTTCTTATTTTTTTAAACATAAACATGAATTTTCATAATTTTAAGACCTTTTAAAAATTGAATATTCATCGTAAAAATTACACTCATTTTCACGGTGTACTTGAATTCTAAAATATTTAATATAATTACATAGATATTCACATAATTAGAGGCAATTTCAAGTCAGCTTACAGCACCGGAGAGGAAAGGTTAAGAAAACAAATGGATTAGCCAGCACAATTTGTAAATGAAAAATTTATATTGTTTAAATTTATTGATTTAGTCAGAGATATACAATAAAACATAATTAAAGTAAGACGTTTGATGAAAAATGATATAGATTTATTAGCTGAAAATTGCTAATAATTAAATAATGCTTAGTATGAGTAACTTGTCTCTGATATACCTACTTATGCACGCCGCTTTAATCGCTCAGGTTCGCAATAGAAAACTCCGCATAAGTACCTATTCATGCATGCCGTTTTATCTATCGCTGGTCTCTTGTAAAATCGCACACCTTTCTATGGTCTTGTCTCGCTTGTCAAAATAACTCTATGTTCAGCACGATGTCGCCTCGTATTTATAGAGACCCGATGGTCTGGAACATTCCGGAATAGTTTATTATAGTAAATTCTAAATTCATGTATAATGTTCAAAAGTCTTGGATCATGTGTATATAGTTCTTATTATTTAAGAATCACGTGACAAGAATAATATTATTGAGTGTGTTTTTCTGTACCGCCGATTCGTGTGACGATGACTTTGACAATTTTTTTTAAAAATAGAGATATTCTTACTATTTTCAAATTAAGCTAAACGCTTGTGCTATGAAAATAGGACTAATTTTCTGGTCTGGAGTGAGGTTCGAATCCGCGAACTTTGGATTGGCGAGAGTCCTAACCACAAGACCAACAAGCTACTCATTTAAACTGACAATTTAGAAAATGTTTTCATTATTGGCTCATAATAACGTGAGGACAGTCTGCCACAAAGATTGTGGCTAAACTTTACTTTATGGCCTCACTCGATTTTCTTAATAAGTATCCTGGTGTATTTTTCAATTTGTCTAATTCAAAGAAAAATAAAATATTTTCATCAATACGAATATATATTTTCGTAACAATGTGCCCCCGTATACTGAGAAAAGGCAAAAATTTTCAATTTGTTTAATTCAAAGAAAAAATCTTGGTGAAAAATTGTCTATGGTTCGCGTCATGTATATTATAGATAAAATTATTGTAATGTTAAAACGTGTAAAAAATTTTCAAACTTTAAAGTGTTATAACTTTTTAAATACTTACGACCGCCAAATTTTGATTTCAGATTTGATAAGATTTGACATCAGGACACCCATGATACTTTTTTTATGAATGTCAGAGTGAGGCCATGAAATAAAGTTATGCCAAGATTGTTAATGAGTGTAAGCTTTAGACAAATAATAAAAATATAAGCTCGCGAAAGTTGTGGGACCGTCGCATAATCTGAGCCGGCGACACCATCGTTACGTGTCACGGCGCAGCACTCCACAGGGCGAGAGCTCTGCTGGTGGAGAGGGGTAGCGCCGAGGGTAGGTTGGGGCGCAGTGGAGCGTCCCTAATCGGGGATTTGCCGCGCCCGCCGTCAGCGGTTCGCGCGCTTTCTGATCGCGCGGGAATTATCTTGTGGCGGGTCACCACGCGCGGAAATACCTCATCGTCTCGGGAAATATTTCGGAAAACTTAAAATGTTTTTTTATTTTATTTATTAATTGATTAACGCCCTATAGGGCTTTTATAACAGATAGGTAAGTGTACATTAGCAGAATATATAGTTTAAAAAAAAACAATAACATGTAAATATAATAATGACATACAGAAAAAAGAAAATACTTCAAATACAGATACAAATATATAAAGATAAATATAATATCAAGTAAAAAGCAAGAAGTAAGAAAAACATAATATAATAGAAATTAAAAAAAAAAGTAACCCATAAAAACCAAGTTTTTATTATACTCCCTTTCTCATTTACTACTGGAAACTGGTTTGGCGTTTAACTTACGCGTTGGGATTCGGTCGAGCGATGCTACGAAAGGGAGTAATAAAAAATTTCCGAAAATCCAAAATATGAAACAACCATTAAAAATTTGAAAAATCCAAAAATGTATTATTTTTTTAACGAAAATTTGATAGATCTTCTTGATCGTCGCCACGAGTCTGCTTGCAAAATTTCAGCTCGATTGAATCACGGGAAAAGGGTTAAAAATGAATCCAAATTTTTTTCGTCAAGCAAGCAGGCGCCACGGGTTAATATAAAGGGAGTAAACAAGAAAGTAATAATGTAGAGTGAAAAGATATACCACAGACTTTGAAAGTCATATTATAATAAAAAATATACATACAAATACAAATCAATTATTTTAGTCCAATACGACAAATACTAGTAGTCTTTCATTACACCTTTTAATATATGTTTGAATAATATACAGTTATTGGCAAAGACGTCCAGTTGTTCGTATCGTTACCAGTTTTTACAGATACTAATTGTATAAAATTTCAATAGTGAACTATGTTAAACGATTACTTTTCTAAGACAAATTTTATTTTTGTTTATTATTCTTAAAAAGATATAAATGTATACAAATCGTAGTAACAAAAATTTTGGGAGAGTCTTCTTCAATCAATTTTGTAAAGAAAATATTTCGAATAAAATTAGACTTAGACACCTTTTGAATAAACACCGACAAGTATCGGCTTAGAGCTGAGCCTCCATCAGCGTTGAATATATACTTTGTTTTGTGCGAAAGAAAAAATTTCATTTTTTTCAAATGTAAAATTTAAAAATTTCTGTAAAATCGTGAGAGTATTTTATATCGAATATTAAAAATTCATTCGCTTTGATAGATAACAAATTATTTTTAACTTTAAAAAAAAATCTGCTTCTAATAATTTATACACAGTTTTTATCACTTTATTGGACTTGGAATTGAATTTACTTTCCTGATACTCCAATGTTTTACAGAGTACAGCTTAGAATTATTAAATATAAAACAAATTTTTATATTGTTTAGCTCCTTGATATTTTCACCAAACATAATAACAATATTTTTTTTCAAAATTGAATGAAGAAGAATGAAGAAGCCCTCAACGTTTTTGCTAATAGCTTCGAGATATTCTGCATAAATTTATAAGAGACACGTCCATATTGATGCACGTAAAAATAAATAATAAAAAACAGCGATATTAAATATTTATCAAAAACAGAATATTTTGATATCTTAACAAGATTTGAAAAACGAGGAAAAATACACATAATTGAAGGTTTCCATAACAATTTGGAGGTTTTGAAAAAAATGGAATCTGGTCGAAAGCACGAGCTATATGAGAGGAGATTCGAGAGAAACATTCAAATTATAATATTTTCGCTGTCCGTCTGTACGTCCGTCTGTCAGTCTATTTGTATGTCCCCGTAACTTGTGTAATGTCCGTAACTTCTTTAAAGTAAATTTTTTTTTGCAATTTTTTTTCATATTTTCTTTTTCGAAAAAATGTTATTTTTCCATATAATTTTTTTTTGTTAGCAGCTGAGACCCTAAACTCCGTAAATTTAGATATGAACTAACTTTGCAGATTGCGATGTACCACGACGATTTTAAAGATGACATTAAACAATCCAAGAAACGAAAATTAAAATAGTATCCTTTCCCCCCATTCCTTTGCATCTGCGTCAAAATGTCAATAAGATGAATCGTAAATATCTTCCCATGTAAGTATGCTATAAAAAAATCTAAGATAAACCATGTAACTACATGGTACCAAATGACCGGCAATACATTAAAGATAACTCATGTTTAACACCTGAACAGTAAAACTCCTTTTTAATACTGCGACAGGCCAAGAGGCTCGATGTAGTGAAACACGTCACAAAAACACCCAGGCTTGAGAAAATCACATCGAAAATCAAATTCGGAATCTCCAGTATGAGGAGTGACTATTATGATCACTGAACTACGAGAGCAGCCTAAAAATTACTTCGCGAAATCAAAGAACTGTGCCATTTACAACTACTTAAATATCTAATGCGAAAGACAAATCAGAAACTAGAGTGAAATGTTGGAACATAGTAAGTAATCAAATTGCGATTATCTTCGTGGCTTGGGTGATATGCCAAATTAGGTATATAACAATGGAGATCCGCCCGAACCGATGCCAAGGACCCGACTGAACTTCTTCTTGTGCGAGATTGTTATATATATATGTTACAGTGAATCTGTATTTTTAGTGACTCTTTATTTACACCGGCATTTTAGCGAAATCATATTCAAAGTAATTTTTATCATATCCAAGCAGATTTTCACCAATAGAAATTAATACAAATTGAAAGTAAAAATATTTTAACTGATGTCTTCTTACTAGTGAGATTATATTGGTTTCCGAACTGTCATTAAAATGAAAGTTGACAGATCATGACAGATGTCTATTTCCGGATTTAGATTGACCTCTTAGAATAACAATTTAAGATTTAAGTTATTGCGTGAAAAAGGTTCTACATTATTTACATTATTTATTTCTTCAGTGCGTATCAAAATTATATACCGGAAATTATTAACCTAACCTAACCTACGTTTAAGAAATGCGTGAATTCGTGGACAAAATATAGTTTCACCGATACTGCGCAGTGAATCCGTAAATTCATTGATTGACATCTCATTCACTCCCCGGCTGGGTAAAATATATTTCTACTAGTGAAAATATAGACTCACTAGAAATACACATTCACTGTAAGATATACGCCTCTGAGGCAATTGCACAAGGTCATTGACGAGGTATTAACTGTGATTACAATATTCCGCGCTCTCTGATATCTGCGTTTATAATCTGTTGTTATTAGTAAATTAATTAATCTAACTAATTGTCCAACCTGACTTAGCGATATTATACAACACTGCTTGATCCGTAATTGGTTGCCTGCATAGATTTATTTTAGACCTCTCCAAGCTCCTGCGTTCTTATGATCAGTGAAGTGGGACCCACCACAGACCAGGCCGTTTTATTAGCAATACATTTCGTCATCCAGTTCAGAATTATTTTAATACTAAAGCGATCGACCCCGCTACGCTGCAGATGATGCTAAGGATCTTATAATCAGACATGATTTCGGTGAAGTCTTCATATTTTAATAAAACACGATTACCTCATCATACTAAATATATGACTACGCCAATATTTATTTTCTAAAATAGGCCCAAGGATACGATACAAAATTTTCCTTTCAAGTATCGTATATATTTCATTTTAACGAATTCATATATCATTCGAACGTATCGTTTGAACCTTTCATCTCATTCACTTCACATGACTAAACCATATTAATGTCATCATTTCCAGCAACGCAACCGACTGATTAAACGCTTAGAAACGGCTATTGATCGAAAATATCTCTGTGGTGCTTATATCACATTACGAATATACTATACAGTAGTGTTTCGACCAGATAACGTCTTTAAAAACGGCTAAAAATAAAGGTCAGTAAACGAGTTTTTAAAAATAAATATCTTAGAAAATAAAAATGTAAGTGGAAGTTACTAAGGTAAATGGATTGAGGATTGATGTGAATGGTGAATGGTACTCACCGCTTCGTTGCAAAGACTACCATATTGGTCTTGCTCGTCCAGGTTGATATTCTTTTGATACTATCAGTCAAGACTGTGCTGCGCCACATCGGTCGTTTAAACCGTTGCGAGGCGGCACAGTGCTCATCAACATTTTTTATTATTTTTTATTGGTTTTTTAAAATTCCCTTCCACACTCGCATGAAAGATTTACGTCAGCGAAATGCTGACGCTCAGACAAATTTGTGGAATGTGAACTGTAAATCCGATCGAGATGAAATAAATAAATAAAGTCAAGACGATGAATATAGTTTGTGAGGTTCCAGTGAAAAGTTGCAACAAAAAAATCATAATATCGAGGTATTGACCAATATGGCCATTGGATGACCATGGGGATGTGAAGGATGAATGAAATGTGAACTTTCATTAAGGTAAGGGAGGCAAAACTTACACGGAACAGCCAAAACTTACCGCCATGCGAATGCTCCCTTCTCCTTCTGAAATCAATACGATGTTGAACTTGAAGCACTTTACACACTTCTGCGACTTGGCAAAAGATTGCTTGCGAAAAGGTTCAATAAATATGCGATACAAAGTATTTGATCGATAACTTTGACACTTTTTTTGATACGACAATAACGAACTACGGTACTCACACGACGACAGCTGGATTTCGACTTTATTAGTTAAAGGGTGAAGGGAAAGAGAGTTAAATGCGTTGACGTCAATTCAAGCTCCATGATATCCGATAATTGCGGTAAAAACGCAGGTAAATGCACGAGGCAAGGTAGTAGGTAAAAAGCTTTGCTTGTACTACAGGGTATACCGTTAACGTATTCACGTCACGACAGATCTATGTAGCAGTGTTTCTAATACATCGATTTAGAAACACTGCTACATAGCACGGACAACAACATTTCTTCAAGTAAATCAAGAGGCGAATGCGGAGCGGATAAACAGCTCCTTTGGGAAATTAAAATATATGTCGAAGACCAAAATTCGCCATGCCATAGATTCAACTGCAACACCATCAACCAAACACTGTGCATCCCGAGACTTAAGACTCCTTAAAATATACGTGTACTCACGAAACAGAGCTATCCGAGGAGCTTTCTGCAGCAGGTAACCGCGGTGCCTAAGTGCAATCAAAATGCAATGCAAGATAGTCGGGGAAAATAAATGATCAAACCCACACTGTGTACGATACTGATAGGATAACATTTAGATAGAAATAGGGTGATTTTTGTGATCAAGTGATTATTTTCTTAATTATTTTTATCGGCACTTATTAAGGTATGTACATATCAAACAAAATAATTTCGTGGTCTGTCCCGGAACTTCGTGTAACGTCCGTAATTTCGTTCGAATTCACGGTTAAAAAACGGTCGGATATGGGGCTTGAACCCCGGGCCAACAAACCAGAACTGCCGTTTCACGCATGTTGCCACGGCCGCCTCTCCGTGTAGCGCCAAAAATATGTTATAAATATATACTAGGGCTTTTCGAGGACGCGCACCTATGTTCCGTCATTTTTGACTGGTTGCGGCTAGTTAACCTATAATTATACTGGAAAATTTTTGAAAAAAAAAAAACAAAATTAACAGGTTATGTCTATTTTCATAGAATGAATTTTCATGTAATTAACATGCTGATTGCTCGATGTACGTTTATTCGAGAAAAAAAAAGAAGATGACGGAAAGTTAAATACAATAATGCCACGGGATACTATGCGGCCGTTCCGGGAATTGAATTGTCGCACTTATTCTCTAAGTATGCCAAATAGTATTTTCCACATTGTCATAAAACATGTCCATTCCCTACAGGATAAATTACAGAAGTCTCACAGTAACGAAGCTACTTACATGGGAAACCTGTAATGACAATAATTAAATATGGCGTCATATTGAGAGGTTCTTCCTTTTCAAAAAACATCTGCACTTGCAAAAAAACTTATCTTCCAACTTTTATGTTTTATCGATTTTCGCTTTAAAGCAAAAGTTTCCAAACCATACAACTTTGACAGCCGCATTGAATATCCGAATGAATGAATGTGTTTCTGTTTTGAAATCTGATAATATCATTTTTGCAATTTCTCGAGTGTCACTTTTAATCATTTTTGGCATGGCAACAAACTAAAACATTATTAAAAAAACGATCGAAACATTCGTGAACTCGCATGCGTGGTCAGAATCAGACCGCTGACGAGATTTCAACGTGGCGTCGTTAGTTCTGACATCGAGTATAAATGCGTCAAAAGAAGTATAGACACTTAATTACTTAAAAAAAATATATCTTTTCAAAAATTTTAATTTCACATTTCCCGGAAGAGTCGCGCAATACATGGCGACCCCGCTCTCGTTCGCTTTTTTTTTTTCATTTCACCACTGGCAGCTCTGCAGTCCGCCTACACTTTTTATGATGTCGCTGCTTTATTTGAGGAAGGATTTGTCGTAATTAAAACACGGAGCATTAGCGCGGATTGCTGTGGATTCGCCATTTTTTCCCGCCGCGACCGCGCCGGATAGAATTCGTGTTGTGTTGTTTTTAATGAACGCCGGTCGCATTCGGAGATTTGATACCGTTGACGGCTTCCGCGCCAAACTTTTGCAACATCAACTGCATTGCATTTGGATTTAAATATCAAATACAAATGCATGGGATAAAACGAGGAGTTGAAAATCATAACCTGCCCAACGCCGCGGATTATTTCTTCGACAAATTACATACATCCGTAACCGCGACAAACGACATTTGTGGCACAGGCAAAGGAAAACCCAGGCAATTAATAAGCCATTTATTAATTGATAACTTAGCACGAATTGAATTAATACACTATTATTAAAATCAAAATGTTTCGTAATTTATAACACGCCTGTTACTAAACTCGTTTTTATCGCTGGGTAACATGTTATTATTATTATTATTTTTAAATTTATTTATTTATGCATAATTTTTCTTATTTTTATAGCAAGAATTAAATTAATACATTAATATTTAAAACAAAATTTTTTGTAATTTCTCACTCGTCTGTAAACTCGTTTTTATCGCTGGGTAACATGTTATTATTATTTTTTAATTTTATTTATTTATGTATCATTTTTCTTATTTTTACATATCAGACCCACAAAACATAATATGGACATTTGTCTGTAGGTGCATCAACAATAATTATACAAATTGTAAATTATAAACACCAGAATACATAAATATGAATTAAATACGTAAATTTTAATAACTCAAATACAAATCAATAAAACACTACAAAATTACCAAAATCAAAATAAGTATCGCTCGTAGAATATTCAATTCTCTCACACAGAACGCACTGGTTTATTTCACCACTTGGGTAGTTCGCTCGATTATTTCGCTTTATTTATCACTTTGATTATCTCAAGACTGGCTACCCTGGTCATGGCCCAGCGGCTCGCGGCCAATTTCGCACCGAATGATCTGTCAAAACACGACAGCTCTACTCGCGCCGCGGCATAGTTACGTATTTATATCCAAAAGCTGGTATGTTCGAATTTTCTATATTATTCTTGTATTTACGAGAAGGTTCTCGTCGCTTCTTGGGTGTTCTAGACGTTACGCGAAGATTTTAGATAATTGTAGACCATTATAGATCCTACGATAGTGTTGTGACGTATTACAAGGGATTCGGATAGTGCGCTATTCCTTCAGCTTGCTAATCCGTGGCCATATTATAGATGTCTCAGAGAGACGAAGCTATTTTTTTTATATGGAAAAGTAGGTATGGAAGTCTTTTTGGGTGATCATAGGGCTTAAAACCTATTGTATGGCTGACCAAAGTGAGCACTTTACACCAGCTAATGTTCACCAACGTATTTTACATCTTATTTGTAACATTAATAAGTTATGAAATAAAATCCAACGAAAAAGGGAAATAAAAACAATAAATCCAAATAATAAGACTTATATTAAACTTTTAGTTTTCGTGAGTAATTTTAAGTTTTAAAAATGAAATTAAGTACATTTTGAAACCAGACAGTGGATTTAGGTTGACTTAGAAATACAAACATTTAGATTAAGGTTGATTATGAACTGCAAGGAAATAAATAGTTTATGGAATGTAATGAAATAAAGTACTTGGTAATTTAAGATTGTTAAATATTTTTAATGTTTCTAAAATTTTTATTAAGTGATAAAGACATTCATTTTGTTATAATAATAAATTTAGATATAGATTTGTTTTTAAAGTCAAGCTGATTTTTAACATGCAATAAATTCAGATCGACACTTGATTCGATAGTTATCTAATATAAAATATATATCAAGAATATATTGACATTATTACAAAAAATAAATTGTGGTTAGATATATTTTAATATTCATTGACTCATTTAAGTGATAATAAAATGGTATTTTTTAAGGACCCTAAACGGTTGGAATAAACTATTTTAATTTAAAACAATATTATTGTATGTATGTTCTGAGATCAAAATTACTGCAATATCAATATAAATATATTAACAGCTACGAAATCTATGTGTACTATGCCTTGTGAAGGACTATAGATGCATCTAAAAAAGTCCATTCGAATATTTGAAAAAAAAAAGATTTAGAACATATACACAACTTCCAAAAGTGTATAGATATTCTTACAGCGGAATTGGAGAATTGCATTGTGTAAAGTGATCAAATTAACGAAAATAATTTCGTTAATTTGATTTTTCTGTATGTCTTTTTTAAATGATTAATAAATTTGTTTGAAAATTCACAGAACTTTGCTCTAAAATTGCAATTTCATTTTAGGAATAGATTTTTACTTTGCTGCTTCCTGTTTTGTACACTTCCGTGTATATTTAAATCGTTTCAAAGAAGACAATTTTACCAGAATTAAATTATAACAATCAGGTTATTTGCTCATAGTACAACAGTCGTTTTTTTTGTTTCTTGGTGAAAATATTTCCTTCTCGCTGCACACACTATAGTTGATTCCTTTCTCCTCGAATGAAGTAATTTCTGGAATACAGTGCGTCTCGTATTTTCATGTTCCTGTTAGTCATTTTGCCTGGACCCAGGCGTCTAGCGACGCGGTACTTCTGTGCCAAAGTGCACTGCAGTTAAATATAAAAGTTGTACAAAACTTTTGTGTCTTCGAGCATTATTCTTGCTTTATAACCACACATATATAAACATTCCACAAAAGTGAAAGAATGCAGCAAACATATCAGTGTAAAGTAATGTATTGAAGGCAATACATTTTTGAAGTTATATCACGTAGTTGGATCTAAATGAAACACAAGAATTCAACATGACTATTTTGCCTTTTTTGAGATTATGATGACTTTCAAAGTAGATGGAATAAAACTATGTTTAATCTACTAAGTTTAATTATATTTTCACAGAATCATGGATATGGGAGACAAATAAAACACAGGAATTTAATAAAAATCTTCACTCCTCTATGGAACACTTTATTCTCGCTGTCTATTGCTGGTTTCGCTGGTTCCATTTTCTATGGTGTTAGCCCATTGTCAAAGATGAACTAACTCTCCGCATGCGCATTTATTCGTTTTTATTTTACACGAAAATAAAAGATTTTCGAATGTTCGAGACTGTTTAACTAGTTTCTCCACATTTCCAGTAGTTTCTCCTTATACCAGCAGCTTTTCCACACTTCTAGCGATTACAAAAATGGTTCATTTGTTATCAGACTCGCATGGACCGTTTGGGAGACTTCTAAAACGTGTAATTCTTTCTGATTCTACCATCTTGTGAAAATATATTATTCATTTTTTACTAGAATTTCGAGAGAATTAAATATACTTAAATATAGAAAATGTGGCTTAGGTGGAAATACCTATAATTTATAAGGTACTGACAAAAAGAGCTTGAGTTACTGGTGGTAGAGTGTTTTTAACGGAAATATTGAAAGAAGAGGGGAAAAGTTGTTGAATGTTATATTGTTACGTAAATTGATACCCGAGTTAAAATTCAAAACTAAAAATGTGTTTGTCTTTATGTGTGACGGAATGGAAAAGTTTTATTGGAATAAAAATAATGAATATTAATTAATATCCATGGTGGGGATCGCAAATTCAGAAAAAATAATTAGTTAAAATACAAAATAATTCAGAATATTTTGAGTTTGTTCAAATCTTTCAGAACAGTGCTGGATTTATGTCACAGAGACATTATTAATCAATTAATGTATATTATAGATATCTCACAGAGACGAAACTGTATTTCTTATGGGAAAGTAGGTATACAAGTCATTTGGGTGTACATAGGACTTATGAGCTATCTTATGGTTGGTTTAAGTGATCACTTTACACAATGTAACATTCGCCATTTCCACCCATGATAGAATATACCATGCTTACTATTTTTTTGGTAGTTGTATATGTGTTCAAATTGTGTGACAAGCTTTCACATATGAGTTGTAACCGCCTTTCCGTTAATCAATTGTAGATTTTCTCATTAGCAACATTAACGATATTAAAATAATTAGCGACATTTGTGGGGATTTAGGGGAATGAAAATGACTTTGTACAGGCCGCATGGAAAGGCGGTTACAACTCATATGTGAAAGCTTGTCACACAATTTGAACATATATACAACTTCCAAAAAATTAGTAAGCATGGTATATTCTATCATGGGTGGAAATGGCGAATGTTACATTGTGTAAAGTGATCACTTAAACCAACCATAAGATAGCTCATAAGTCCTATGTACACCCAAATGACTTGTATACCTACTTTCCCATAAGAAATACAGTTTCGTCTCTGTGAGATATCTATAATACACATTAATTGATTAAAATACAAAATAATTGTTATCGAGCAGTTGACTATGAACATTGATTTTCAATGTTTTTTGCTCTTTTGGTTCTTGGCGCTACGGACCATTAAGGCCGAAGGCCGACTTGAGGAGTGCTCTCCAAGCATCTCGGCATAACTAGTTTATTTTTAAAGGACAGGGACGTTGGCCCTCTGCCCAGCCCTCGGCCGGGAGCGCCAGGGTTTTTCTGGAGGGTCCAAATCTAATTTCAAGTGTTGAAAGAAAACTCTTTAAGGATGCGCCCTTAGAGCTCTTTCATTCGGATTACTTTAAACTCGCCCGAGGTATGGATTTTTTCACGTGGGATAAAATAGTATTTCCAGAAAACATGGCAATTTACGTCAATTTTTGAAGAGTCATGAAAAGGAAGACGTTCGTGGTTAACCGCATTCATTAAAATCATTAAAATAGATGGAAATAATGGCCACCGAGCTTGTTCACTTTACACAATGCAATGTTCACAAGTCCACCATAAAAACATCCACACATTATCAAATTTTTTAATGTCGTATATGTTGTCACGATATGGTACAATTGAAAGAAATTACATGCTACCAAAGTTTTTCAAACGCTCTACACGAATTTGGAATCTACTGGGCTATTTTCGTAGTCACTCAAAGTATGGAGAGACTACTGAAATT
Source organism: Agrypnia vestita (assembly GCA_016648135.1). NCBI lineage: Eukaryota > Metazoa > Arthropoda > Insecta > Trichoptera > Phryganeidae > Agrypnia > Agrypnia vestita. Next base: position 14,788 of record JADDOH010014406.1, on the reverse strand, counting down.
ATAAGCGACCACTAGAAATTTGTAGGACGTTCTCGAGGAATCGCGAAATCCACATGTTTGGTATAAAAGGGCGAGCGAGTTATTGTTTTGATAGTTGTGTCGGATCAGTGTGGCTAGAGTGACAACGATAGCTAAAGAGCGAGTTATAATCGATCAGTAAAAAAGAACTTAAGCACCTACTTGTGAGCGGAATATTCTCGATAGTGACATGAATTTTGTGCAAACCTATGTGGAATATTTGTTTTAGTGACAATTAGCGTGAACTAAATAATATTGCGTAAATTAAATAAGTATCCAGTAACTTTGCACATTAAATACCCAGCTAACATTTGCAATCACACTTATTTTTAAAGACCATTAACACCACTTATACCAAACAAATCCACAGAATTTAATTCGTTACCAATTTTATGCAATCTTTGCGTAACCGAATTGTTTATATAATTAGAGCGTTTATCACTGCAATATGAACCTGAAATTTTAAAATCCGGGAACAAATTTTGCTATGTTAACCATTTATGATTACAAACAATTTTGGACTTAAATCATTATCATCAGTGTTGTTGTAGTTTTAGCGAGTTACAGACAGGCAGATATTCGAAATTGGGATAGTTGATACACAAAAGGTGAGTTCAAAAATATGGAATCTTTCGTCAGCCGAAACACACTTATTCATACACACTATACTTAAGCGTGTAATACATACTCGTCATGGACACACGGTGTTGACCTTGGAACCCATGCACTCGCCGTAAACTTCTTTATCTAGAAATAATTCTTTGTGTATTGAGTGTATTGAGTAAAAACTTGCTAATCAAGAACTTGTTCCTAAATTGTCTATCGATTTCTGATATTTTTTCGGAATATTATTAACAATTAATTTAATCATTAAGACATTATTTATTTAATATTTTTTATAAAAAGTGTATTACGTCGTTTAAAAACTTATTTACTAATTATTTTTTATTTATTATCATTTTATCATAAAACATGTATTGTGTAATTGTTTCATATTCAAAATGTTCTTACTTTGTCACTTAAGGATCATCTATTAGGGTCATTAATGACTTGTTGATGGTCTATTTGTTAAAAATTAAAAAAAGAAAATTACGAATCACTTCATTATTATTATCAATTCATTTAATATTAATCAAATATTATATGCAATTCATTTAATCAATAAGACTTTATTTATTTTTTATTTTTCATAAAAAGTGTATAATGTATTGTCTAAAAAATGGTTAATTAATTACTTATTATCAATTTATGGTAAAAATGGTATTGTGTAATTGTGTTATATTCAAAATGTTCACAAAATGTTCTTACTTTGTTAATTTAGCTCATCTATTAGGGTTATTTATGACCTATTGACGGTCTGTTTGGTTAAAATATAAAAAAAATATATTAATCACCTCCCACGTTTCATTATTTTGGGTTAAAAATAAAGATTCGATATTATTCGAAGTGGGTAGTAGTACATTTGAACAATAGTTTGTATAGAAATTTTACACTGAAATCACTGTATCACTTACAAAAGAGAACCCTTTAAAATTCTCTTATGATGTTCAATTATCTTGGAGGGTCGGGGTACAAAGTCTCGACAAGGCACTTACATCTTCCCTCGCTTAGAACTTATCGGCAAATCAAGACCTGTCATCGTATAGTCCTTGTAGCTGTTTATCTCAACTTACTCTAGGGAGACCCACTGGCCACTTTTGATCCAGAGTTTCCAAGAAGATACACCTTAATATTCGCTCTTCTAGCAGGGCCACTCCACCATAATTGAGAGGTTTTTATGTGTAGTTTTATTAAGTCGAAAGTAATGGTATTCAAGAAAGACGGAAGATTGATTAAGTGCGACAAATGCTTAAAATAAGTTGATAAGTTGATAATGAATGCTTAAAATTAGTTGATAAGTTTGTGTATTTGAGATTTACAGTCTTAATATTGAGAGAAGGATTTCTGTGTGGGAACAATTTAGTGGTTCTCAGTGAAGTCTGGAATTAGAAAAACAAATGAAAAGTAGACTTAATGCTGTGGAAATGCGGAGGCCTAGGTGTACGAGTATGTGTGGTAAATTTGTGTTTGATAGAGTTAAAATGAACTAATTAGAACTGAATATAATGCTGACTGCAGCATAGTAGATACAATAAAGAAGGGTTGTAAAGAAAATATATGAGAGCATGTGTCTTCCTCTTTTATATAGATTTAATAGTAGAGCTAATGAGAGAGAAATCTATCTTTTTGTGAGTTATATTATACCTCACGGCGTTTGACCTGCAGTTAGTTTTCAATATGTAGAAATAAAAGATTGATTATAATTATTGTGTTTATTGCGCATTACGGCGATTTTCTGGCAATTCAATGCGAGCAAAATTCATTACTTTTTTCATAGATTCTTTTGCATTTTGCCTTCTTCGGCTGTTGCGAGGTTGATGTCTGCGATATTTTATTGATTATGATGCGTCTGGAATTTTGTATCATATTTTTGAATAGAAAGATTTTAAATATTAATTTATAGTAATATCTATTAGTTTTGCCAAAATTCAGACATCTCTGCCTTAGAGCTTCGGAACTAGAGAGAGCTGGCTTTAGACCGAAATGAGTGGAGGAAAATTATTGAGGAGGCCAAGACGCAAAAAGGGTTGTAGTGCCAAGAGTGATGATGATGATCTATTAGTTTATTTGTCAACCATGTAAAGAATGAAAAAAATCACACAAAATATTAGATGTTTTTTAAAACAAACTAAAAAGACAGATTTTCCAATAATTTTAATAAATAAAGATAATTTTTAATATTCAAAGCATTAAATTTGTGGTCAGGCATTTTAGTTGTGTTAGTATATAACCACTTAGGGAGATTTTTAGTTCAGCATGTAAACACCACTACACACCAAAACCATAGTTTTATCCAATCACCACCAATATCTTTCCAAAATATTCCTCACATGCGTGTTAATCTAACCGAAGAATAACATGCACTATGGTTCCTATATAAAGGCATCAAGAATTTGAAGGGTGGGGGTGAAATGGGGTAAGGTATAAGGGGGATGTTGACAAGTCTTGTATTTTACCCAATAAAGCCGAATCTGTTAGAGGACTATATGGATCGTTAATTTGATAATTAGTTAGAGGAATATTGTTTTTTATATTACTCATTTTTAATTCTTTATCCTAAGTAAATAATTTTTAATAAATAATTTTCTTTTCTACGAATGCATTCATCGTGAATACGTGGGAGAAGCATTCCTAGAAAATTTTCTGGTGTGTGTTTTCTGGGGTATTATGCCGTATTTTTACGACCTTTCTGGCCGACGTTTCGGACTCTGTTGCAGGGTCTATCATCAGTGCTGATTTGTGAGTGTTGGTGTTGTGGTTATGTATTGACTTGCAATACCGTGTCGAAAGCAAGACTGCAGTTATTTTTTCTGGAGAGCAGAACCAAATATTATGGTTTTGTAAGTGTTCTAAAATAACGCATCATCACCATTAAAGTAGACTTAAGTTTGTTAGAAAAGATTGCGAAAATTTAATAAAAATGGAAAAATACTGAAAAATCACCAGCGAACAAGCGAAACCGCGAATAACTATCGAATATATATCGAAAAATAACTGTCATAATATTATATTTAAAAAAAAGTGTAATGTAATATTAAGTCGAATATACATTTTGTTAGTTGTTGAAGTATCAAGAAATTCAGGCATCTGATATCTTTCTGAACATGTAATTTATATTCGCGTAGGTATTTAAAAAATAAATAAAACACAAAAATATGTCGAAGCCTTTGAGAAATTAAGGGGTGTGTTGGAGTGGGTTGAATCTTAGCTAGATCTTTTTGGGAAAACGTTGAGAGGAAAAGGTTCTTCTGAAAAAAAAGGCCTTATTGGAGGGGATGGAATCTTTTAAGAGAGGCCTTAATGGCTCAGCTGACGTACCAGGGATTCTTTGTTTTAAATTTTAAATCCATTTAAAATATTTGTAGAAATATTTTGTAGAAATCATTTGTATCGTAAGCAGAAAGAAACTGACTTAGGTATTTTGGAAACATCTTTGGAAAAACTTAATCTTATGAGACCCTGTACTTATAAGACTTATAATGATGCTTATAAGACACTGCACCTTCTCATACAGATAGAGAGCTCGTTATAGAAGGCGAACTATATACAGCGCTTCATCCAGACATCTGACTCTTTTTTTTAACTATAAATTCAACCTTTGAGAGACGTCGCAGAAAAGTCCGCCGACGTAATTAGTACATATTGCGTACTGGCGACCTCTGTCGTAGAAGAAGTGAACACTCCAAAACAAAGTGCATATAATTTACGCCCCCGGAAACAGTAATCAGTCCGCCCTATACCTCCGCGGGTACAGGTCATTCTCCCGATGACGATGAATACGACTTCAATGAAACGTCGAGAACAGTTTCTCGAAAAAACATACGGTTCGTATAAAATATCCGTAACCATTTACAGTTAAATATGTCTAACGACCGTAATAATAATCTTAATTTTTCAATCTGACTCTTTATCCAGGAAACAAAGTGTGCATAGTTAATATGATCCCTAACATCCTTTAATGGATAGGCGAAGGATAACGGACTCGAAGATGAAAATACGGTCAGGTATGCTATAACGATTGATGCTACAACGATATGTCATTACCAATCAAACATGATAATTTCGTTGTCTGTCCGTCTGTCGTTCCGTCCGTCCGTCTGTCTGTCTGTAACTTCGTGAAACGTTCGTAATTTCGTTCGAATTCACGGCTAAAAACTAACCAATAAAAACCAAGTTTTTATTATACTCCCTTTCTCGTTTACTAGTGGAAACATGTTTGGCGCTTAACCTTCGCGTTGGGCTCGAGTCGGGCGACGAAAGCGAGTAATAAAAAATTTCAAAAAAAAATTTGAGTCTGTCTGCAAAGTTTCAGCTCGATTGGATCACGGGAAAAGGGTTAAAAATCGATCCAAAGTTTTTTTGACAGACAAGCAAGCAAGCAGACACTACGAGTTAAAAGAAAGGGAGTAAAAAGGGAAATTAAAAAGCCGGAGATGGGGCCTGAACCCCGTGCCAGCAAACCCGAAGGCGGCAATGATAGTGATGTTGCTCTCGCTGAGCCCGCGTTACCCGTCAAAAATACAGTACATATAGCAAAGAAACGAAACATTTTACATTATGCCCAATCACCAGGGTTTAGAATAGTTTAGAATTTAACTACCGGCAGGGGAAGTAAAAATGTTTAAGTATTTTGATAAAAGTCATTAATTCCATTTCATGGGTGTCGGCTATGAATAAGTAAATACTTATTCTTTCGGAAGCGGCATGTAAAAGTACTGTCAATTTTGACGGATTGTAGCTAGTAATTTAATGATTCCAAAGCGAGTGTACAAATACCGTTGCGTGCCAAACTGTATATTTTCCTAACAGAATGTTAGTTAACTTAGTAAAAACCACTACCAGATTTACGGACTACCGGTTTCGAGACGTACCCGTCTCTTCGTCAGGACCAACACTACACTACTATATATTCACAACACTATACTCCCCAACCATAGTATTGTTAAACTTTCACCAATATTGATCAATGCGTGTTAATCTTGTCAGAGACAAGCATGCACTAGCCTACAGAACATTCAGGAATCTAACGAAAGAGGGCAGGATCTAAAGTGGGTTTCTGTTATAATATCTAACCACAAAGTTAATGCTTTAAATATTAATAATTGTATATTTTCCTTCCTATCCACCTATTTCTCTTTCTTACACAAGTCAATTCGTCATAATCGTGCGTCCGCTTCGGTTGCATGTCTGGCATCTGTGTCTGCTGGATATAACACAAATAATTATTTAACTGGCTGTAAACCGGCAAAAATGACGGAACATTACAAAGCTAGCATACATTTATAGCATCCTTTTGGCGGTCCACGAAGAGGTAATCGTAACAACATGCGTAGACCGGTCGGTTTGGATTTGCCAGCTCGGAGTTCAAGCCCCATCTCTGGTCGTTTGGTTTTTAGCCGCGAATTTGAACGAAATTACGGTCGTTACACGAAGTTACGGGGACAGACAGACAGACGGATGGACAAACAAGAAAATTATTATGTTTGATTATCCGACTTTAAAACCAAGTAAAAGTGCGTCAGTTTCTAAGTTATACTTAATAAATTAAGTATTTTATGCATGTTGTTAAATAAAAATTGATTAACGTTATTAAAGAAGCTTGTTATAATACATTACTTAAAATTCACTAAAATAAATGAGATGTTTTGTCCTTCTATCAGGGAAGGATCTTTATCGAGAATTCAAAGTCCTGATTGAAAGTCCTCGTTCTTTTGAGTTTTTATTTTCTCGTGAATAATATAAAAAATCGTGACAATACAATAGCGATTTAAAGGTAGCTCTAAAAGGTGCCGGTTATTTTTCTAGTCCCTTTTAAATCCCATTCACTCCTCTATCTCCAGTTTCTTTCATTCACTCCAGCAGAGGTTCATCTAAATACATTACAATTACAAAAACTGTTAAGAAATTCGAAGGCGTTTTTTGTTGTTGGGTTCATTTGGACCCACGATTTCATATACGTTCGTCAAAATGGTGATTCCGGTTAAGGGTTAAACATGAAGATTATGTCACAGCTTTGAACGTTTCCGGAAAAGCTAATCAAAAATTATAGACTTATTTATTGGGTAATTTGGTTCTTGTGGCTAGGACCAATCCAAATGCCAGTCGAATGGAGTACTTATTCGCCGTTTGTCATTAAAATACATTACCGCAAAACCGAAAATCAGCCATTTTCAGTACGTAGGGGCGAGTCAGCGGATATCCATTTCAATATAAGGCGAGAGCGCCATGAGTAATATCTACCCGGCCGATTATTTACGAACGGGGGATTAGGGCTCGTCTCCTTTTCTTCCACGGCTCAACGCGGAGGGGGAGAGGGACAGATAGGCGGTGTAATGTGAGAACAGATTCCGTGACGTCAGCAACGGACATTTTTTTTTGCATAATTTGCGATTTTTGTACGCTCGTCGGTAATAGATTGCGGCGGAGTTTCAGATGCTTAAATGTGCTTTGAAAGCCCACATTGTGTAACAGGGTGTTCACGAGGGCTGATGACGGCTCGGTTCTATTGTTTATTTTTGCCGGTGGAAATGAGAAAATTTTGCGTAATTCGCACGTTCATAGATATGGGGTTGTACGGATTGGGTCTGCGAGAGTATGGGATTCTATTTTTTTGTAGATTTTGATATTAAAACTCGGTGACAAGGTTTGGTGACATAATTAAATTATTTTTTATATATTTATTTAACACCCTGTAGGGCACCCTTTAACACATACAAAAAAGGTAATGTATTAAAATTTTAAGCAATAAAATAAGCTACATTAGGTGTTAGTAGTTTTATGTACACGTATAACTATTATGTACAGCTTTGACTCACCAAAAATGATGGCACGTTTACATGCCGATTCCTAAAGAATAATTATTTATTTATTTATGGCCAAAACCTATGAAAAAGTAATACGTTACAAATTTTATCAAAATATTAGAACACGTTTTTTTTTTATATTTCACGGCAGTTAATGACACCTATGATTTTAAACCCTGGCAATTGTGGCGATTGTGCGTGCGTAAAACTAACGCGACAACATAATTTAATAATTAAAATGGAGATCAAAATAAAGTCAAAAATAAAATGAGAAAAAAATTCGGTACCGGGAATCAAACCCACGTCCCCTGGGTGGGAACCGGATATCCTACCACTACACCATGCAGGAGATGCCATCGACTGCGGAGAAAATGTTTATAAGCACTAAGTGTACCTAAAGAAAATATATTTTATAAAATGTATTGCGCGCTGTATAATTATTTTTTTGGTACAAGTGGTACGCGTCTTTGCTAAGTTCCATGTGTAGTCTATTTTTTTATAGTTGATACGAAAGTTGCACATAGGATGGTGGCAACTTTCGTAGGACTTCGCGTTCGAATTTGCTCGCTCGGGGTATAAGCCCCATCTGCCCCTTTAATTTCGTTTTTTTTAATCGTAATTTCGAAGGAAATTACAGGAAATATTTCCGTGAAAATTCTAACGAATTTAGAAAAAAATCTTAGAAAGATATGCAGAAAACATAATGAATAATTATCGGTACTAAAACCCTGAGCATTATATTGCCGGTAGACAGGTTATAAATTAGGTTACCTTACAGAAAGATGTCACATTTCACATTTATTCATTGTTTCTAAATGAGACATCTATTTTTTATATGATTTAAAAAGAATTAATTTAAATTTTATTTTACCGTTTATTGTATTTTTTTATTTTATTTTACCAATATTATTTTAACGAGAATGTAGCTCAATTTTTTTAGACGCGATATTTTTCTAAAAAGGTTTCAAGCTATTATACCTTATCTCAGTACGTCATCAACAAGCTGAGTTGCGAAAAATATGTTACATTGGAGAAAAATAACGTTGTTCTGAAAAAGTTCACAAGTTCTGCATAATATATTGGCTCTAGTCCACGGAATGAGACTCGATGAGGTAAATCTCAGAAATTCGTTTGAAATTAAGAATGTCAATGCGCGGAAAATTTTTGATCTGGACATTAGGTAACTCGAATACAACCACTTCGAATTTTATAATCGACACGTGAATTTACACAAAATAAGTAATACTATCTAGAAGCATATAAATCTATAACTATTCAAGCTGAAAAGTTAGACAAAGTGAAGTAATTACATTACACATATTTATTTTACTTTCAATGTGAGGAGTTTTAAAATTATCCAAGTGATGAATGGAACATTAATGGTTAATGAGTTGTAATTTGACGTGAGTTGAACAATGGTTAATGAGTTGAAGTTTGACGTACAATAAGTGTGAAATGAGAAGCAAGGCGGTCCTATAATTATTGGTGGTGTACAAAGAAAGTCGAAAAACTCCAAAGGATCTCATGGAAGCGTATATTTATTTATTTATTTATTATATTTATTAATACAGTAGATACATTTTTTTTTTTAATAAATTGATTCTGATTATACGATATTGATGTTATAACATTTTTTACAGACATTATACTCCCCATAATATGAGCCAAAGCTCGAGCTTATGGGAGGAGTATTTACAAGCTAAATGAAAGTACAAAAGCAGAAACCATTTAGAAGTAGTATTTTTTTTATTATACAGAAACCATTTGAGACATGTGGCCAATCATCATCCAAAATCAAAGATTTGACATCTTAAACTGTTCGTATTTTGGAATGTTCTTTTATTAAAAATTTGTTTTGCGACAACAATGTATTGCACCATTTAACTCCCAAGTATGTATAATGATGTTGTACCGTGGTGGTTATTAAATATGGTATCTTTATTTGTCGCATTGTTCTATGTCTATTACTTATTCATTCTAAGGGGTGAGATTTATTTATAAAATAATTGTAAAATAAATGTTCTCAGGCATTCACGGTCATCCAGAATTTTCTGTCTAGAGTTTTCGGGTATATTAATACTTCTGTCCTGATAATAAAACCCTGCAATAGAATACAAAATGTCGGCGTCGGCGTGAAGGCCCTATGCACACGGCAAAATGTCTCAGATAAATCTCAGCGGAAGTTGACTTAGACATGTTTATAAAAAAAAAATTTTTGTTGTCGATGTTTATTTGTCTGTATGGATACGATAAGAAAGTATGTGAGATGATGAAGCCCAAATTAGTTAGATAAGTCGAAGGGTTTCCCAACAACTGCGCGCCGACAACATCGCACAGGACAACTGCTTGCCGACAACATCGCACAGGACAACTGCGCGCTGACAAAATCGCACAGGACAACTGTGCGCCGACAACATCGCACAGGACAACTGTGCGCCGACAACATCGCACAGGACAACTGCTTGCCGACAACATCGCACAGGACAACTGCGCGCTGACAACATCGCACAGGACAACTGCGTGCCGACAACATCGCACAGGACAACTGCGCGCCGACAACAATCGCACAGGACAACTGCGCGCCGACAACAATCGCACAGACAATGCGCGCAGACAAAATCGACAAGCCACAACGGTGCGCCGACCAACCCCATCGCACAGGAAAAAGTCTGCTTGCCGCAACCATCGCACAGACAATGCTTGCCGACAAAATCCACAGGACAAATGCGCGCTGACAACTCATCGCACAGGACAACTGAGACGCCGACAAAATCGCCCACAGGACAACTGCGTGCCGACAACATCGCACAGGACAACTGCGTGCCGACAACATCGCACAGGACAACTGTTTGCCGACAACATCGCACAGGACAACTGCGTGCCGACAACATCGCACAGGACAACTGCGTGCCGACAACATCGCACAGGACAACTGTATGCCGACAACATCGCACAGGACAACTGCGTGCCGACAACATCGCACAGGACAACTGCGTGCCGACAACATCGCACAGGACAACTGCGTGCCGATAACATCGCACAGGACAACTGCGCGCCGACAACATCGCACAGGACAACTGTGCTCCGACAACATCGCACAGGACAACTACGCGCCGACAGCATCGCAAAGGACAACTGCGCGCCGACAATGAAACGCAATTCTAAAGTAAACGTGGACATTAATTCCCATGTATTTAATTTTAGAGTGTTTCACAAAGCTGAAAAAGTACTGATTTGTGAATAAAACGGAAAAAAATACTATAATTTCATATCTTACTCGACGATATACTCGAATAAATCATTTTATCATAATGAGCGTGTATACTCGTATTGACAAAAAAATTCTATTTTCCTAATAAAATTCTACGAAATTTTTTGTGTTCAATGCTTGAAGTTAGACTTTTTCATGATATTTTTTTTCAATTGGTTCAGCAACATTGTAGATTGACATTTAAAAAAAAATATTGATTGTATTATTTGTATGTACCGACTTATATTATTTGATTAAATGCACCTACATGTATCGGAAAAACCTTTTCATCGTCAGGGTGTTATATAAATGTCAAAATATCAAAATGAATAATGTCTTCTGAATTTGCAAATCAATTATTTGAAAATGATCACTGTTTTGACAAAAATTTAGGACTATCTATTTTACACATAAACAATTTTGGTGTGAATAATTAAGAATCATTAGAAATTAGTAAAGCATGTAATAGTAAACAAAATATTATTAATAACTACTACCTAGCCCAATTCTCAAATTTTTTCCAATACTTGCGAGTAATCATGAACTTCAGCAATAATATTTACAAATAATTTTTCAGATAATTTATAAAATATTTCATATTTTGACATATAGGTATATAACATCCTGACGATGGAAAGGTTTTTCCGAAACATGTAGGTGTAATTTATCAAAAAATATAAGTAGATACATACAAATAATACAATCAATATTTTTTTTCTTTCATGATTGTTTTACAAAATTTCTACCATTAACAGTGGAAAAAAGCATTTTTTTTCATAATTTTTAATTTTTTAGTTTTGTTCTGCGCGCTGTTGTCAATGTAATTCTGCGCGCTTTGTGCGCAGTCGTGTTGAGTGCAATTGTCGGGGTGCCAAAGGAATGCGCTCTGACAGTATGTGAACAATTTTATCATAAGCGTTATAAATCAGAAGCACTGAGTTTATTGAATTAAGATAACAATGATTACGGGTAATATTTATGAGATTATATCTGTCTCGTAAAAATCTCAGCCGTGAATACGGGCCTTTAGATATACGTAGAAACAATATATAAGAGGGATTTAGGGTATGATACTTTCGCAAAGGAGTTTACGAAGGCGTATATCCTAGATAGCTCACAATTTAATAACATATTTTCCCTACACTAATTTTGCCTTTTTGAGGAAATCTGGATTTCCCGCTGATAAAATATGAAAAAAATAATCGCACAAAAATCAGATATTGGAGGTATTCATAATCCGAGTTTTCAAATAGGATATGCAAAATATGTCTCATCAATATTTTAACTATTTTTGTACTGATCCCGTGTAGCTAAAGTATGCAGGCAATACCGGGGTATTCTGGAATTCCAGAGAAAATAGCATTCCCTGCAGAATTTAGTAACCTGCAAAATATGTAAAAGTATTGTTGGAATTCAAAAATTTTCAAATAGCTTTATTTAACGCATGAAATTAATTGATTAAAATTATCTGTTTAATATAGACAATTTATCTGTTTCATTTAAGTTTTGTAAATATTTTTATGTGAAGTCCAAGCTTTATACATATTCGTGTAAATAAGCGTTATTGATTTATTTTTATTTATTGATTTGGTTTAATATTTCATTTAACCTTACATAAATATACAAAAAATTTAAAATTAAAATTATTTCAAGTTTTAGACTATTTTTTTACGAAAAAATTACAAAATTTTTAAACGATTTTTTCAAACTTATTAATTTTTTTCAAATAAAATAAATAAATAAAATAATTATTCCTTATCGATATGTAAAGGTACCGTCATTTTGATGGGTTACAGCTAATGCAACAATATAAATGCAAAAAAATAAAATAAAATGATAAATATAGGAAGGGCAACTACGCCGCGAGGGTGGGCGCCGCGCTGGTGCGTGCTCCCGTCTATCTGGCCGTCGGCGTCGTCATGGAGTACCTGGCCGCTGAGGTGCTGGAGTTGGCCGGCAATGCCACCCGAGACAACACGAAGACCAGGATCATTCCCAGGTATCTGCAGCTGGCCATCCGCAATGACGGGGAGCTGAACATCTGAACGCTTCTGTCGAGCGTGACCATCGCCCAGGGCGGAGTTCTGCTCAACATTCAGGCTGGGCTGCTGCCCAAGAATACCAAGAAGAAGGCTTAAGCGCGCGCACAGAGACATACACCGCCGCGGCTGCCACCATCGCCATCGAGCACTCTCCCTTAAATAAAAGCCTTAAAATTATAGTTCTTAAAATTGGTATTACTGTTGTCCCATTGTTTTTGAATTTATTGCTTTTAGTCTTCGTGGTGAATTTTATTTATGTAATAAATTATGTTACTTTGAAATAAGACGTTAATTTATATCATTTTATAACAAGTAATATTTTTTTTTAAATAGAGATGCAATCTTTAAACTCTAAGAAGATTTTTTTAAAAATGAATCTTTAGTTTATGGCCTTTGGGTGGATTTGTAATTATATATTTAATTTAAATATAAGCGGCTCCACAAACTATATTTGCATAGCTATCACATGGCAAAGAAGACAGGGTGGGCCAAAAAAATGTCCAAAGACACCCTGAAGGCGAACCTGAGCAGATTCGGGGTGGATCCTGAAAATTGGGAAATCGCGGCCCATGACCGGCGCCGGAAAAGCAAGCGAACGGAACAGGGCCAATTTCCGAGAAAATAAGAAAGATAAAGGAAACGGAACAAAATCCATCTCTCAGGACCCCACTATCCGCAGATGTGCACGTGCAACTTGTGGAAGGGTGTGCGGTTCCAGAATAGGGCTCTTCAGCCACGCTCGGATGCGCAATTAATAACATGGCAGATGAGCAACGAGGGACCATCGAATATGGATATATTAGCTCCCCTCATTCAATGTTACATATATAAATGTAATATTCTTTCCGGGTGTGTGGAGACGAACCTCGATGATCGGAAGCCCAATGAAACTCGTTGTTGGCTTCCAATGACAATAGTTCGGTTACAGTACAATAGGAGTTATGTTAAGGTGGCTACGTAATAAGAGAGCCCGCAAAATGGCGCCTCTCGTTTTAAAGCATTCTCTCTCTCTTTCTTCCATGCCGTCTGTCACTCTTCGATGGCATGGAAGAATCACCTAGATATGTTAAAATAAATATGTTTTTTTTGCTTTTTATAACTCATTATTATTTGCAACATCTGGTAGTGTCAGTGACACACATTGTTACATAAAGAATGATGCATTTTGATAGTATTATTTGATGCTACTTTGATAAATGGGGGAGACCCGCTGTGTTATTTCGCGATCTCAAAGATCTTTTCGGCGAACAAACGATATACAATAAAAAAATAAAATATAATATATCATCATAATCATCATCATCACTCTTGGCACTACAACCCCTGGTGGGTCTTGGCTTCCTCAAGAGTCTTCCTCCACTTATCTCGGCTTAGTGCCAGCTCTCTCCAGTTCCGAAGCTCCAAGGCAGAAATGTCTTTGAGTTATATGTAACAATACTTTTTAAAAAAGCGACGGATAATTTTGAATAAATCTAATACCTACTTAAAAGTCTTATCTTTATTTTTATTTTATTCGGTCATCCAACAGCGAGACATAATTGCTTGGTAGGACAAAATTCAGAAAAAAAGTTAAATGTCTCCCACAATTAAAGGATGACACAGATATACGTAAATTATAGACAAGTCAATTTGATAGTTTAAACAATTTTACATATTCCTTGCAATACAATACAGAGTAATTCTCCCCTACAGTACACGATTCTTCAACAAACGTATCCAGTTTCCTCGTACTTGGCACACATGCGCTTCTAACTTTCTTAAAGCGACTGAAGTTGGACAATGTCTCACTAATTAAGTAAACTCACGGAAAAAGTATGGAGATGACGCTCATTTATAATCGTTATGCTATTTAAATATCTACAAGTGAAAATGCCTTAAAATTAGTTAATTACTTGACTAACTTTTTAATACATTTATAAAGAGTTTGAGTCGTATTTAAAGGCCTCACCCCGCGCCAGAGGAACTGTAATCAAGCACTTAATGAAGCTGTTTGCTCGACTATGCAGAGCAGAACTCCAAGTTCTGTATGCGAATGCAAGTATTGAGTTCATTAGCGTCTTCTGTCTTCGCGCGGA
>JADDOH010014405.1:0-76760 GCA_016648135.1 Agrypnia vestita | reverse complement strand
AGTATATAGTACTAATCCGTTAAACAGATTAAAAAATCAAGTTTGTTATATTGACATTTTATTTGCCACAATCCCCCGAATTCAAATGTCACAATATCCAACCCTTCTTACCTTCTATATACAGAAAATATTTCAGGTTTGATACTACAACGTAAGTGCGGTGGTCACTGGCTCTTAGTCTGTCAGATTAGGTCGCGAAATTATCCGACGAAAATGTGTTAAAATGATTGTGATGATATAAATGTGTGATATAAATAAGTGAAATTATACGACTTAATTAATCAATCTATCGTAGATTAACCTCTGAAAATTTTTCAAGTGTTTTGAACACAAATGTTTTTTTTTATTGCCATTGTAAACGCGCATCATTGCAAATAATGTGATCATCTCGTAACCTCGGATGCTGTATAAAGTCTACACTAGGAAATAGAATAATCATTGTATTTAAAACAGCGTCCAGCAAAAAGCGCATCCTTGATTCCGGGTGAACTCAAACTTCTGGACAGGTCAGGCGCAAGGTAGTTCGCCGCCCTCGGGCAAATGGCAAAATCATCCCTCATATTGAAATAAATTGATATTATAAAATGTATTTTTATTTTATAGGTTTTTTGTTTTAACATTCTGCGTGAAAATTGCAGTTCCAGCAAATAACAATGGACATAGAAATTCAGAATATTTTGAGTTTGTTTAAATCTTTCGGAACAGTGCTGGAGAAATAATATTTCCTGGCGTATCCTAGTGTAATGCAAGTATTCGGATGAATTTCATTACACACAATAAAGTATATTGCTCTCAAAATTCCGTAAAAAATCAATGTAGATTTTCTCATTAGCGACATCTGTGGGGATTTAGGGGAATGAAAATGGCTTTGTACAGGCCGCATGGAAATTGTGCTTATTACTCATATATGAATGCTTTCCACGCAATTTGAACATATATACAACTTCCAAAAAAATGAATAAGCATGGTATATTCTATCATGGGTGGAAATGGCGAATGTTACAATTGTGTAAAGTGATCACTTAAGCCAACCATAAAAAGATAGGTCATAAGTCCTATATACCCAAATGACTTCTATACCTACTTTCCCATAATTAATACAGTTTCGTCTCTGTGAGATATCTATAATATACATTAATGGACATAGAAATGTTGGAGATCCTGAAGGACAGCAATAGATAGAAAACAGCTCAAAATAAATATTTATCAATTGGTTGAGCAACTTTGTAGATTGACATTAAAAAAAATATATATATTTGTTTGCATCTACTTACATTCATTAATTACACCTAATTAAACCTAATGGTGTATTTAATGAATATAAGTAGATACAAACAAATAATAAAAATATGAATTTTTACATAATACATATTATACCTACATATTACTTTCAAATACTAGCATGCCCGTGTGAGTGAATGTAGTCTGGTAAAATAATAATTTTTTAATTAAGCAATGATTTTTTTTAATAAACAGTCTGTCAACGCTTCGCTATTGAGCCCGATAGATAGTTTAAGTATGCATTTAGGTTATAAAACAAAATATTTTAGGCATACTTCATGATATTTATGAAGTTAACATGACTACAAAATACACTTTTTATGATAAAAATTATAAATAATACTCTAAACAAAATGATTCGTTACAGAAATCAACAAATACAATTAAAAAATGTGATATAAATCATCAAGTTATACGAGACACAATATCACCTGGTAAGTGTGGAGTTCGCGGGTTCCAAGGTCGATGCCGACTATCGTGTGATACTTTGCGGTCCTCAGCGAGATTCATTGTTGAGAATGGTTAATGAGTGGTACATATTGTACTCATGAATGACCGTTAACTAAGTTTATTTATATGTAATTTATATAAAATAACATTGTAAACACCACTTTTTTATTGAAAAAAATTCAACATGTTTCGAAGCCAATGGCATCTTCGTCAAGATAACAAAAATAAAATTTAAAAATCGAAGTATAGATCAAGATATTAAAAAGTTATATATGGAAAATGATAATATAAAGTACCTACTTAACATGAAAATAAATTTAAAAGATAACTATTTGCAAAAAGGACCTGATTATTTATAACATTCAATTTACTATTAACACTCTTTCTTATTTCCAAAATTTCTAATTTATCAAACTGTGATTCTGTATAATTTGTATGTAAAATTTGTAAACCCTTATTAATACAAAGAATGATCCATATCCAAAAGATGGTTAAAAAATTCGGAATAATTATTAATACTTAGAATATATTGACTTAGAGAATGTATAGAAAATATAGATTATAAATTTAAAGAAAACATGAATTTGGAAGGGACAGATACATAAATTCTAGAATTTCTAAATTATTAATCAATTCTAAATTATTAACCCTCGGTGACTTCAAAACATTTTTTTAATTTTTTGGATTTTGCTACTTTTGACTTGCTCTTGCTTTTGACAACATTTCTGAATCAATAAAACGAAATTAAATAAGAATTAGATTTTTTATGTTTAATTTTATTTAAAATTGCCACCCCTTGGGAGTGTCGCCCTTAGGGATTATCTTACGTGATTAATGCTCAGAAACGGCCCTGCTAATGGATAAATAAAAAACACTTAGCCAAGCGAAGTGACGTAATGTGTTGACTCTCATCTTCAAAAATCAATAATGCATCCTTGCTTTAAGATTTATATTATGCAGTCAATTATTACATATTGATCATCAATTATTCTTATTACTACATTCATAACAACGGTACACATCACAGGCCTCACGTTCAACTCTAATAGGCAATATTAATACATAAACAAAGAAATTTGTTTAAAGCCTGACCAGGGTAGGGTCTGGAAGGTCCTATAAATTTAAATTTAAAAGTGTATCAGTTACAACTTTAAGCTGGTTAATGCCAAAACCATCAATAATATTTATAACTTCATTTCGTGTAAATTTGTGATCTCACAATCTTTACTAATTTACCTCAATTTTCCTAATAGGTAGGTATATTCCCTCTCTTCTCACTCCCATGCTCCCTCACCACACACAAGAATCGTAATTCTTTTTGGTGAGGTATATACATACAAAAAAAAAAATTGTCAATATTTCAGGGTATATTTGTAATAAAATATTCTATATATTATTAATTAAATAAATAAATAAATAAAAATTAAATGTATTTAACCAGTGGAACACTCATAAAAAATGTAATTTTGATCTCTCTTCTAGGGTTATGACAAGGAACACTTTTACTTATATAAAATATATTATTTGAATACTGCGAAGTACTCCCTGTTAAACAAATATACCACTATAAAATAATCATGAAGCACTATGAAGAGGAAAAGGAACTAATAGATCTTAGCCATAGAATTCGGCAAACCACAAAAAAGGCAACTCAATGTGAAAAAAAATCAACAACTTCTTCTTCTTCTTCTTCGGAGCAAGAACAACAGAGAACACAGTACCACGACTCTTCAATAAAATACCGGAGCACGTCAAGAATATCACCCAACCTACAAGGAGAGGAAGGGAAAGGAAGTTCCTACTACATGACTTGACTCTGGAAATCTTGACAAATCACATGCCTCATACTGTTGGCCTCAATGCCTTTTTACTTCCTTTATATAAACTCGTGGCGTCTGCTTGCTTGCTTGCCGGCTTGCCGTCGAAAAAACTTCGATTTTTAACCCTTTTCTCGTGATCCGATCGAGCTGAAACTTTGCAAGCAGACTCGTGGCGACGATCAAGAAAATCTATCAAATTTTCGTTAAAAAAATAAATTATAGTATAATTATGTATTTTTCAAATTTTTAATGATTTTTTCATACAAGTTGTATGGAGATTCCGACGCATAAGGTAGACACGAAATCCGAAAATGAGAAAGGGATTATTGTAAAAACTTCGTTTTTATGAGTTACTTTTTTTTATTGAGCTCTTCCATGATTTTTTCATTCATCTTGATCTCAATGATTCATATTGATGTTCATGGTTTTTTTTAATATTTCGATCGGTTACCTAGTCTCATTACTAAGTTTATTTTTAATTTTTTTTATGTTCATATAAATTTATTATTTTTATATGTATTTTATCCTATGTAAATTATACCTATAACTTAATAATAATAAAATGAAAAAAAACGTGCCGATAACCTGTACAATGCTTAGCACGATCTAGAATAATAGAAAATATGTATAAATTTAATGTTAAATTTATAATAGTAATTTATATAAAATTAATAATAAATTTTAAAAAACTACCAAATTATGTACCAATTTCAAGACGTAATTCAACATTGGTAAATTAATCACTCTTTTCAGTGTAAGTAATCTATTAATTGTTAATGCCCATAACCCATATTTATAACAGCAATTCCTTACTTTCTAAGTAATTCAGAATGAAATACTTGAACATATAGATATAGTTAATCACATCACGTAGGTTTAATTACATCATCTGTGTTTAATTATTTTTTTTATACAGGGTTATTTGTAAAACATTAATAAACTCGCAGGACTATATTCCTGCTTTGATTATGAGTCGAAAATGTTCAAGCTATTATGACCTAATATCAATAGTTAAGGAGATATGCGACATCAAAGTTTACATTTATTTTAATATTTCTGACTTATTTTTTGTAAAACGTTGGACTATATAAAAGGTAATAAATTTTTCATACTCGATATAAGTTACTGTAATGATAGTCCAACGTTTTACAAAAAATAAGTCAGAAATATTGAAAAAAAAATGCAAACTTTGATGTCGCATATCATCATAAATATTGATATTAAGTCATGATAGCTTGAACATTTTCGACTCATAATCAAGGCAGGAGTATAGTTCTGCAAGGTTATTAATGTTTTACAAATAACCCTGTATATGGCGATTAAATAACTTTTCCAGTTTATAAATAGGATTAATTCTACACCACTTATTAAGTTACAAAACAATATTATTTGAAAATCCGATTCAAAATATAAATATAAAATGTAAGGGCACATGAAGTCCGTAAAATATCAGTAGCACGTGTATGATATTTACACAACTTATTCCGTCTTAAATTTCTTGGTACTATTTTCAATTCTCAACATCATTTTGCTTGATTATCTGTTTTCGGCTATTTTTTCTCTGGGAGCATTTTTTTCACTACATCCCAGTGAAATATATTATGGGAATATGAAATAAAAACATACTTTCAAAAATATAGGCGTAAAACTAGATTATACAGAAAAAAGGTTTCATTGTAAATTGCAAGGTCATGAACGCAACACAAAATAAAATTTAAAGAAAGAAGAAATATTTTGATGAACGCGGGCGCCCGTTTGGCTTGACTCGCGCGATTTCGTAATCCTTATTAACAAGACGAAATTATTCAGAAGTCGATACAAATTGCTTTAAATATTCGTATCGAATCTTCAGGTTCATCAACTAACCTGTCCGTCTGACGAGCTCAGGATAGCAGCGGATCTAGTCAAATTAAAATCGCATTAAACGATTTGAGCCAATTTTATATACTTTATATATGTAGATACTCGCTTGTATAGTCCAGCGATAAGCCGATCGCTTAGTGACTGGAAAGTTAGGGAATATATACAATATACATCAACACTTACATGTTAACAAGATCGACAGGTTAAAAGATTTTCATTGCGTGTTATTTTAAAAAGTTGTTTTAAAGAGTTTTCACTGCATAATATTCTGTATGTAAATGCTCTAGAAATGCGGTCACTAAGACGCTAGCATAGAAAATCTTTGATCGATACAGTAATGAATGAAAAAATTAGACGTGAATGCAATTTTTACAGTGTGGTAGATAGAATAAAGAAAGGAGTGCTGAGATGGTTTGGTCATCGAACGAGGAAAGGAAGATTAAGAAAATATATGAGGCGAGTGTTGAAGGCAACAGGAATAGAGGGCGTCCGCGAAAGACCTGGCATGATCAGATACGACAAGTGTTTGAGGATGGCCCCGTTAAAAGCCGCAAAAACCGCAGAACTTATATGAGAAGATGTATGAGTGTGGCCGAAGCTAAAGTGGTGTGCCATGATAGAAGAGTGTGGCGTTCAATCCTCTCTGTCTACCCCTGCGGGGAAACGGCCTGATGTTTAGTTAGTTAGATTAATAAATTATGCAACTTTATTTCTCTCTTTTTACTTTTCTACCGTAAGATACTGGTGTATGTACTCAATCTAGACATAATCAAAGTTTAAACACGAATAAAATACTAATAATCTTGAATTTTATTTTACTGCGATATATTTCAGATACTACAGACATTTTCAATTTATTTATTACTATTTACGTTCATTTAATTAATAACTGTTAAATAAACAAAAGTAGTATATGAATACTTATGTTTGACACATTTATGAACTCGAAGGGAGACGTCTAGAGAGAAGGTTAGCTGGTCATCTTATTTAATAATTATAATTTATTTTATAAGAGGCATAAAAAAAATATAAAGTATAAGTAAGTAACCAAGGATAGATTAATTTGTCTCTATAAATATTGACGTTATTGTTACAAAATTGAAACAAAAATGCACATACACACGGACCTACATTAAACGCGATTATTTATATACATATATCCCCCATTAATTTTTTAAATTTATTTAATTAAATTTACTTATTATTATAACAGTTATATGTAAATTTTAACAGTATTAAAAAAAGTTTATAAAGTATAACTGTACTACGTGTCACAAAAGTTTCTAACTATTCAAATTTCCTCATTTTCGCCATACATTATGGCCTTGCACCAGATCTATAATTATCTTTACCGACTCAAACAAGAAGAGTTAAAAAAATATCAAGCGATAATTAAAATATGTGGATTTTTTTCTTCAATTGAACTTGATCCTCGAAGGTCATCGACCCCGCGATTGTACAAGTCACTTGGACCGCTGCGACCGTGAGCCGATCACTTACTGCATCTTCCTTGGAATTAGAGTGTGTGCACCGATTCCAATTTATTATCGATTTATTCAAATTGGATTTCGACATTCTCACAGTTTGGAAGAAAATTCTCACTGGCCAGGTATGTGCAGGTATTATACCTATCCTATTGCAAGATCACTGATCACTGTTATCGATTGCAGAGGCAAATTGTATCTTTGTAAACTTTAAACTTCTTCAAAAAGGACAAAAAAAATTGTGGTGATATTATAAATATAATTAATAAAAATGAACAATGTTTGCACCACTTTTGTATTGATAAATATCAACATGTTTCAGAGCCCATGGCCACTTCGTCAGGATACAATTGTATACTAACAAATTAAAAATCAAAAATCGAAGTATAGACAATCAAAATGTAGAAAAAATTGTATATGGAAAATGAAAACTAATAAAGTACCTACTTAACATGAAAATAAATTTAACAGATAACTATTTGTAAAAGTTATTTTTCAATACAAAAGTGGTGAAAACTAAGTTAATTTTTATTAATTATATTTATTATGACACCACAAAATTATTTTGCTATTTTTGAAGAAGACGTTATTAAAATTTTATTGATTAACTAATATTACTGGACATGAATTTAGTCGGAGCACCGTATCTTGAACCAATTTAGTGATTCACGTTAATTTTCAACCTGAATATTCTACAAATACCTACGTAGGCAGCCACTTTTCTATTTTCTATTTTTCTTTTTTGAATTCAATTTGTTAGTAAACAATTGTATCCCGACGCAGGGCCCATGGGCTCTGAAACATTTTGATATTTTTTAATACAAAACTACGGTGAAAACTAAGTTTATTTTTGTTAATTATACTTATAATAATAAAATTTAAATTCATTTCGAGGTTTCCAGTTATAATACGTATATACGTATAGATGTAACTAGAAGTAACCTATCATCCTATCATTTTTGATAGGTTACTTCTACTTACGTATGTTGTATTTGTTATCGTGTACTTATTTCTTCTGTTATGTTTATCATTTTTTTTTAGGTTAATACATACTTACGACTGAGTGCATTCCATTGATTGAGACAAGACTGCACTTAATGCGCTAAAAATGTTTAAAATAGCCGTATTCCTCATCCGGCCCTGTCGGTGCACTTTCGTCATCGCTGAGTTCCGAGGGCGTGCGCACTAAATGAATGACCGAAACAATAATCGTCTTCTCACTTTCCGGGCCCAAAACATCTCCGTAATATATCAAATTAGCCTCCAATACCTCAGACCACATCAACATTTGATGGGATCGTGTAACGGGTGGTCCGAAAGTACAAAGCACTTCGTACCAATTGGCAATTTTTACTCCCTTTATACTCGTGGCGTCTGCTTGCTTGCCGTCAACAAAAACTTTGGATCGATTTTTGACCCTTTTCCCGTTATCCAATCGAGCTGAAACTTTGCAAGCAGACTCGTGGCGACGATCAAGAAAGTCTATCAAATTTTCGTTAAAAAAAAATAATAATTATAGCATAATTTCGGATTTTTAGAAATTTTAATGGTTTTTTCAAATTGGAATCATTACAAAAGTTTGATTACTAGAAACGGCCCGATAACGTCGCGGAATATTTTCTAAATTTGAATTACTCCGTCGGTATATAAAATAGGTACTTTATTTTACTAATACTACGAATTTCGAAAATCTAAATTGACTGACAAATGTTTTGAGAATTTAATCTTCAAAGCATAAAGTTTCTTATCAAAGCTCAAAAACATCTGATATTTTAGAAATATATTAAATTACTGTAAGTTTAGTGTTATGTTATATGTAATTCGTCTTTAATTGTTGTTATATTTTACAAAGAAAGGAGTATAATAAAAACTTGGTTTTTATGGATTACCTTTTTACTCTCTTTTTTTTAACTCGTAGAGTATACTTGCTTGTCTGTATAAAAACTTTGGATCGATTTTTAACCGTTTTCCCGTAATTTAATCGAGCTGAAACTTCGCAGGCTGACTCGTGGCGATGATAAAAATGATCAAACAAATTTTCTTTAAAAAAAATTAATAATCATAGTATAATTTTGGATTTTTCGATTATTTTATTACTCCCTTTCGTAGCGTCGCCCGACTCGAGCCCAACGCGTGGGGTAAGCGCCAAACCTGTTTCAACTAGTAAATGAGAAAGGGAGTATAATAAAAACTTGGTTTTTATGGGTTAGTTTTTTTTTCTACACATTCTTCTTATTTAGTCCATTTTTATTCACTGTTGCACACTAGAGTGTGGATACGTGGTGCTCGAACCTGAAATCCGTCTTTTAGTGTTATAATTCACTAAGTAATGTTTCCCAATCCCAGTATGTACTCCTCGAAAATACCCGATTCTTTCAAGCACTCCCAATTATTACTAGCTGTGCCCGCGCGGCTTCGCATGCGTAGATTTTTAGTACACTGTTTGGATCGTCATAAAACTTTCGCGAACCTTCTAGAACATTCTCCTTCCAGAAATTTCAAGAAATTTATCGAATGTACGGGAACCTTCTAGGCACAACGACACATTCCGCCACTCAGTTTATAGAACTTTCGGGAATTTTCTAGAACCTCCTCCTTCCAGAACTTTCTAGAGCATCTTTTTTCGGAACCTTCTAGACTCATTGACACAGTCGGCGCGCCTATTTTGAAACAATCTGAAGCATTTGCGGCCTTTCCATGATAAAGCAATGTGCTAGTAAGCACATTTTCATCACCCCCACTCCCACCCGCGCACAGCCACCCCAACCAAACTCTCATATTTTCAATGTGACACCAAGGGCTATCCACCACCGTAACTATATAAATATATATATATTAATTATATTTTATTCCATTTTTTGCATATCATCTAGAGAATAAGTATGTAATAGTAAATAAGTGTTTTTAGTCAGTAAGTTTTAAGTTTTGTGTGAAGCGCCTTTGAGGTGAGTACTCACGAAAGCGGCGCTATACAAATGATCTAACTATTATTATTACCATTATTATTATCCATGTGTATGTTCTTCCCTATTGGGGAGTGTGTCCTTTACCATGTCATACCCTCACTGTCCTCCTACTCACCTAAATTTCATATATAGTCTTTTACCATGATCAAATGTTATTTAAAAAAATAAATATTGATTGTATTATTTGCATGTTTCGAAAAATTCTGTACATCGTCAGGGTGTTATGTATGTGTCAAAATATCAAAATGAATAATGTCTTTTGTTTTTTGTTTTTCTAAATTATCTGAAAAATCATTTTTAAATGTTCTTGCTGAAGTTCTTAATTACTCGCAAATATTGTAAAAAAAATTAGAATTGGACTAGTAGTTAAATTTAATTGATTTTTAACAATATTTTGTTTACTATTACGTGCTTTACTAATTTGTAATGATTCTAAATCAGATCAGAATTATTTATGTGTAAAAAAGAAAGTTATAATTTTTTATCAAAACTGTGATCATTTTCTAATAAATGATTAGCAAATTCAGAAAAACCAAGATTATAAATTATAAATGACAAGTTATTTCATATGGTATATTTTTTATTTTTTATTTTTTTTAATTTAATATGATTTTCTCTTAATAATATAATAAAATATATTCCACATCCACAAAACTAGACCACAGCATCTGCTTCAGGCGCCGCATTTCACACCAATCTTCCCACTTTACAAGTGCCGACCACTTTCCGTTCACCCTGTGATCTCTTTATTACATGTCGCTATTGCATCACGAGTCTACTAACGTGTTTTGTCTATGGAATAATTTCTTCTAATACGTTGTTATGACAGATGGCGCGCTCTTTAGCACACATTATGTATAACCGAATTGATACAGTCATTTCTTGTGATTTATCACATCGACGCATATAATGCAACATCCGAATATGCTCTTAAATTATACATCTATAAAAATATAACGTTATTCTTACGGAATTTAAACCCGAGCCGAAGAGATAAAAAATTATCGACGATTTTATGGCAACTACAAATAACCGCGGTTATGCAGAAAGCGGCCAGACCATAATTTTAAAGAAAAAAGATTTCTTCAAAATGAGCCAAATGATTCTGTATTGACACTACTAATATGATTAATAAAAATGTACTATACTCACCACGTATATATAGAAAATATTAACATGTTTTAGGGTCAATGGTCCCTTGGTATACAATGTCCTAATCAGGATACAATGTATTACAACAAATTAAAAATCAAAAATCGAAGTATGGACAATAAAAAAATATATTTATGGGAAATGAATAATAATTAGTACTTATAAGAAAACAAATAGTGTTAATAGTAAATTGAATATTTTCAGTTATTGAAATTCAAAATTTTTACAAATTTTGAATTTTGTTTTCATGTTAGTACTCAATTATTACTCATTCCTCATATACAGGGTGTACCAGAGCTAGCAGCAGAAACTTGGCAGGTAGATTCCTGACTATGTTATGAGTCTAAAATGTTCAAGCAACCATGGCCTAATATCAATAGTTTTGGAGATATGCAATATCAAAGTTTGCATTTTTTTTTTCAATATTTCTTACTTATTTCATGCAAAAAGTTGAAGTATCATTACAGTAACTTATGTCGATTATGAAAAATCATTCGCTTTAATACAAGTCGAATAAAATGATAAAAACCATGCAAAAATTGAAAAAAGTTATGATCGTTCAACATTTTGCAAAAAAAAGTCAGAAATATTGAAAAAAGCTGCAAACTTTGATATTGCATATTGATATTATTAGGTTTTGTTTGATTGAACATTTTAGACTCATAACATAGTCAGGAATCTACGGCAAAGTTTCTGCTGTTAGCTCTGGTACACCCTGTATATTTTTATTTTTAATTTTACTATATATACCTCGATTTTTGATTTTTAATTTAATAGTACAAACATAGAGACCATTGTCCCTGTAATATGTTGATATTTTCAATACATAAATGGTGAAAACAAAATAAATTTTGATTTAGAATGTTTTGAGAAAATTTGTCCAAATTTTTCAGAAGACACTACTGGATTTTGTCCCAGGGACACCCAAAAACTTCCATTCCTATTTTCCCATAAGAAAAAATATAACTTCGTCTCTATGAGACTCTTCTCCTCTTCTTCTTCTCCCTGCCCCGCTATCCAGGTTCATCCAGGATCGGGCCTCCTTGTACGAAGGCGCCAGGATGTTCTGTCCTGGGTTGCGAACAATGCTGTACTGCCAGCACCCTTCTCAATTTGTCCACCATGTTGCTGGGGGTCTGCCTCTATACAATATAACTTCATCTCTGTGAGACATCTACAATATATCTATATTTTTATTAATTATAAAAAAAGATATGTTTTTATTGGGCACAAAAATGATAATTCTGTATTGTATTGCAGACCTTTAAAACTGTTGTGTATATTAGGTCCTTACATATGAAATTGGCGTTTAGTATGGGAGGAAAATAAAGCCGATTTTTTTTTATTATAATATATTTATTTAATCAAAGTATGTACCATTGCTATCTATGCACTTTTACCATCTCATAGGTAGTTCATCGACCCCTTTACTTAAAAAACCATTCGGACGGGAATCAATAAAATCTTTGAAGGCGGTTTGGACTGCCCCATCGGAGTTGAATTTTTTCCTTTGCAAGAAGTTATCCAAATTTCGAAAAAAATGGTAATCTGTTGGGGCAAGGTCCGGAGAGTACGGTGGATGTCTTAGACATTCCAATTGAAGCTCCTCTAATTTGGTAGTCGTCTGTTGTGCATTGTGTGGTCTAGCGTTATCATGAAGCAGCAGTGGCCTAGAGCGATTAACCAGCCTCGGTTGTTTAGCAGCTAGCTTTTCCATCATGGTTTGCAGTTGCTGACAATAGACATCTGCCGTAATCGTCTGGCCAGATTTAAGAAAGCTGTAGTGAACGACACCAGCACCAGTCCACCAAACGCTCACAAGTGACTTTTTTGGAGTCAATTTTCGCTTGGGGCATGGTTCGTCCGTCGCCATACACATCATTAATCCTTCGAGCCGTTTCTGCAGCACTGGTGCCACGGTGGAACTCGTACTCGTAAATAACGCGATATTTCAAGTTTTTCATTTTGTAAACTGAGTGATGCAAGGAAAAAAACAATTGAGGAAAAAACAAATGAATTATAATTTTCAAAACACAAATACATGAGTAAATAGCTGTATAAATTTGGATTTGGAATTCCTAACCAAAGAGAAGATATTTGAGATCAAATTTGCCAGTACGGCAAAACGCCAATTCATATGTAAGGACCTAATATTTGATTATTCTCCCTTTTCACAAAAGTGCTTTTATTTCAGTTTTTCCGTGGCTGACTGCTTTCTGCATAACTACATTAAAATACTGTACGTCATATAGTAGAATTTTTAAGTACCTTAGTGCACTCCAGCGCAGAGTATTATGTAGGCATTAAACTCGGTTAAACTACCGGCAAAACTGACGGGCTTGGGAAGCAACAAAGTGCAATTATCAAAACGTATAATTTTCGTTGCAAATACGACCGATAAGTTGGCTGCGGTTCGCAAAACACACGTCACGTAAATATTCCAATCAAAGAACTCAACCACAAATATCTGCAATATTTATCGACTACAATATTTACACGGGACTGGCGAAATGTAATATGTTTTTGTAAATACATCGTTACCAACACTATCATTTATAATCTTCCCACACGTTATTTTTAATGATTGAATTTTTAGTTTTTTAGTCACAGAAATAAAAAAATACCTTTCTTGATAAATGTAACAAAATATTCAGTACCTAAAGGAATAATTCAGCCAATACTTTTGTAAGAATGTGCGAAGTTCCTTGAAAATTTTTTAAAGACTTCTTTTACTCTTAAGTTTTTGGATTATTTTCTGGATATGGAGTGTCCAATACTTTTTTAAACGAATTTATAAAAAGTTCTGATTTTTTTTTTTTTAATTGAGTGAGCAACATTGTAGACTGACATTTAAAAAAATATTGATTAGTTTATTTGAATATATCGACTTTTATGCGAGTTTTTTTTCCACCAACATGTTTCAGAAATTCATGTCTTTTGTTCCTTGTTTTTCCAAATTTTTTTTTTTCCAAATTATAATTTTTTTAATTTTTTTTTTTTTAATAATTTTTCAAATAATTTGGAAAAACAAGAAAAAACTCACATAAAAGTAGATATAGACAAATAAAATAATCAATTATTTTTTTTTAGTTCTGATTTAATTCTTTCATATCTTCAAAGTGGTATTTCAATACGACTGAATAATTATATTTGGATGTCTTTGTACTATTTTTCATGATTTGACGCAAAATTCAAAGGCAAACATTTTTGCCTTCATCTATAAATTTTTTGTATAAGCATAATTTTTTTTAATTATTGCATTACAACTTGCTTCATTAACCATGTAAATTAGCGAGTATCTTACATGGAAGCAATCTGACGGTTTTTATGGTGTCATTGAATACGTCAGCACGATCGCTCATTCCGTTGCACACTACTTGTTATGTTGTGCCTATTCATTACATTATTTCAGTATTTTGACATATGGAATCATGCCTCTTATCTCATGAAAGCATCTCATACAATGGTTTACTCTTTGATAGATTTTAATAAAATTCAAATTCATTAGGAAATGTTCAAAGAATACCTCCTCCATGAAACACATGGTGCTGCATCAGTAACTCAGAGAAAAAATCTGGTGTTTACGGCTGGAGGCTTTTCCATACGACAGTGGCAAAAACCACTGCATAAGAAGAAAGATCCTCTGAATCGTAGCCAAGTGATGATGTTGTTTATAATACTTTAGGATCCTGCTTAAAGCACTGGCGCCATTTCTCCTTCGGTGACCACCGCCACCAAGTACACCGTCAGTTCAGAATTTTGCTCGGTCGCACTCTAGGACCCTGAGAAAAATATGGTCACTTTACCTCTCCCGGACATCCCACCCAACATCTGAAACAAATTTTAAATATATCGTTACCCTTTAGCGTCTACACAAAATGACACTCACACCCTCCTGCTTCCAAATTCTGTATCCTGGGACAATTTAGCTCGTAGACTATAATACATCAAAAGATATGTCAATTAAAAATAACAAAAATAACCGAAATTTATGATTTTTTTAAACATTATTTAATTTTATTTATTTATTTGTTTACGCCCATTAGGTAAAGGCTTTTATACAAAGAATATAATATAAATTTCAAAAAGCACATACATTAAACAATATCTGCATAGCACCAAAACATGAGTATAAAAATTAAAATATAAAGCAAAGAGCAGAAATGTGTATAGGCTTATACATAAAAAATATAACATAAAATTAAAATGAATATACATAAAACAATATAAGTTATAAGTAGCAAAATATAAAAAAGTATCAGGTATTGCAACAAAACAAGAGTATAAAATTAAAAATATAAAGTAAAGAGCAGCAATGTGTATAAGCTTTTACCTAAAAAATATAACATAAAATTAAAAAGAACATAGATTAAACAATTTACAAGTTATGAGTAGCAAAACATAAAAAAGTTTTACGAATAGCACCAAAACATGAGTATAGATTATTATTGCTTCATTTGGATAAAATTAATTTTGTCAATTGCAGGAAATAAAATTTCCTGTACCGATATATGTACACCACCCACAACATTTTATAAACATAAAATTAATTCAATGTGTAGGTACATTTATACAGATGTGACTGTATTGTACAATTGACCACTATCCAATGTCAATCACTTTATAAAAAGCTTATTTTGGCAAACTCCATCTCAAATTACCATCGACATCGAGGTCGCCAGTACCGTTATATTATTAAAAGGTTTTCGAATTCCGAGACAAGTTTATCGCTGCAATTAGGGAAACGTTCGACTTTATTGTGTTGCTTTTTTGCAACAACACGTACATTGCCAGGCGACTTTTATTCAGAAGAAAATCAGATATATTTTTACGCCAATAATTTTAAACGAGAAATATCGTCTGGGGGAATATAATACTTTTGATATGTAAGAGAATAAAAACGAATGTAAAGATTAGTTATTACATCCGGTGGTGAGTTTTAATGTGTCGATTAAAATTTATGTTTTCAAAACGGACGGACCCATCGAAATATTTTTAATTAATCGACGACATTTATTTGCGAAGATGCCTTGTTTCCATTCAGCGGCTAACGTTACAAAACTCGTAAATTTTTGCTCACAATAGAACAGATATTATTTATAATTAATTAACGGCAATCAATTTTTATTTTTGTAGCATCGATTCAAAATAAATGTTTGCATTATATTATAAATTGTCCTCACAAAATACAGATTGAAATTAGATACACAGAAAAAAACATATATAAATTACGATATAACGTGTTTTTACTTTCTTTCTTTTAACTCGTGGCGTCTGCTTGCTTGCCGGCTTGTCGTTGAAAAAACGTTGGATCGATTTTTAACCCTTTTCTCGTGATCCAATCGAGCTGAAACTTTGCAAGTAAACTCGTAATAATTGTAGTATAATTTCGGATTTTTCGAAATTTTAATGTTTTTTTCAAATTGAAAAATTCAAATTGAAGAATTCAAATTTTTCAAAAAAGCAAAGTTTGATTACTAGCAACGGCGGCCCGATAACATCGCGGAATATTTTCTAAATTTGAATTACTCCGTCGGTATACATAATAGGTACTTCACTACGAATTTCGAAAATCTAAATTGACTGACAAATGTTTTTAGAATTTAATTTTCAAAGCATGAAGTGTCTTATCAAAGCTCAAAACATCTGACATTTTAGAAATATATTAAATTACTGCAAGTTAAGTGTTGTGTTATACATTTTAATTCGTCTTTAATTGTTGTTATATTTGACAAAGAAAGGGAGTATAATAAAAACTTGGTTTTTATGGGTTAGTTTTTTTTATAATCAGGACTATATGTAGATGTTTTATGGTTCCACATAACGCAGAGAAGATAGGATTAACTAGACTGAGATGTATGGTCATGTGATGAGTAGGTTAGATGATCACATCATCTAGACTAAATTAGGAATAAATATAGGCATACAACGAAGAAGATCTTCAAGGAACCTGGTGGTCTAACATCAGGTGTAAGTCACCAGTCAGTCAAGGATAGAATGGGAAGATTAATAAAAAGAAAATATTCTGAATATTAAAAACTAGTCTAAAAAGGAATTTAAAAATTTAAAATACTTTTCAGGCGTTTTCTTACGTAATGTTAATAATTTGGTGGAACTTCATTACAAATAAAAAGTAACCCATTAGTTCTTTTTATACTCCCTTTCTCATTTACTAGTTGAAACATGTTTTTTTCGCTTAACCTATGCGTTTTGCTTCGGTCGGGCGACGCTACGAAAGGGAGTAATAAAAAATTTCCAAAAATCCAAAATTATACTGTAACCAGGTTTCGCGTCTACCAGACGCGTTGAAATATTTTCACACAACTTAGTAAGTTTTATGAAAAAACCATTAAAAATTTGAAAAATCCAAAAATTTATTAATTTTTTTAACGAAAATTTGATAGATCTTCTTGATCGTCGCCACGAGTTAATATAAAGGAGACAAACAGACGCCACGAATTAAAAGAAAGTGAGTAATAGAAGATATTGCTTTAAAAAATTCCAATAAATAAAGATACCTCATTAGTGACATCTGTATTTGATTACGGAAATGAAAAGGTTTTAGACGCCGGTGGCGCTAATGTTAATTACAACACACAGGTGAACTAGTTGTAAAGCTTAAATATATATATCCAAAAATCTGATAGGTGTTGTATTCTATCATGAGTGCAAATAGTGAACGTGTTACATCGTGTAAAGTGATCACCCAAGCCAGCCGTACGACGGGTCTTAAGCCGAATGAACACCCAAAGACTTCCGTACCTACTTCCCATAAAAAATTATCATCTCTATGAAATATCTATAATATATCTTGATTAATGACGTCCCCCTGGGGTAAAATCCAGTACCGCGTTCGTTGAGAAATTTGGACAAACTATGTAAAAAAATATTATTATTATCATCTTATTCTATTCTAGACAAACCATGTATGTAATCCCATTCTTCTTTGTAATATCATTTCACTAATAACTGGGTAGGTACTTACAACTACTGATCTTTTGTATGTATTGTATGTTTATTGTTTTAAAATTAACTGATTGTTTGACTGACGTTGATGATTTAATTGCAGAAGTTATATATATATATGTATGAATGTGGCCGAAGCAAAAGTGGTGTGCCAGGATAGAAGAGTGTGGCGTTCAATCCTCTCTGCCTACCCCTGCAGGGAAACGGCGTGATGGTTAGTTAGTTAGTTAGTTGGTTATATATAAAGGCAGGTCTGGATTCTCGTACGACGTATTAAAAAAAAATATTTTGATTTGTTAATGTTAATTAGATAATGCATAATACTTGTATTGCCAATGTAATTAAAGTGTTATAAAGATTTAAAAAATTCTCATATAACTTGCTAATTTTTTTTTTACACTTCAACAGGCCAGGAGGCCCAATTACAGAAGCAAAATACATCACAAAACACCCAGGCTTGAGTAAACCACATAGATTAATATTGTGATCTCACCGGGAATCGAACCCGGAACCCTCAGTGTGGGAAGACCCCGAGAACCCGGAACCCTCGGTCATACCCACTGCGCTACGAGGAAAAACTCGTAATTATTTTTTACAATACTTTCACATACCAACAAAATATAAAGCAAATTTTGATAAAATAAATAAAAGTATAAATATTGTTTTAATAAGTCTCGCTTTATTTATGAGACTCAATTTGTACAAAAAAAAAACAATTATAAAAAATACGTTTTGTTTACTATGAGATTAAACTATGCAATAATAAATACTTTAACAAAGTGTTAGTTATGTTAGTATATAACTATTTGCCGAGATTTTTAGTCCAGTACTAGTCTCTTCGCCAGGACGTCTGACGAAGAGTACTAGTCTCTTCGTCAGGACATCTGAACTAAATCTCTGAGAGTTATCTCATCGTGTCTCATTCCGTGGACAAGGGCCGTAGATTATTTACCTTTTCAAAAAAAAAAAAAAATGATATTAAACAAATTTTTATTAATCAATTAGAAAAGACATACAGAAAAATCAAATTAATGAAAAAATATTTTAACTGCTACCGAGATTCGAACCAACGGACCTCCATTCTATCCGGGGTTTACGCGTTATCCAATTTCGCCACGGCAGTCTGGTAAGTTAACGAAATTTTCGTTTCATTTTTAAGTTAAATTTTCGCTTTAAAAATGGAATAAAAATATTAATCAATTAAAAAGACACTACATATAAGGTCGAAAATTTTTCGTTAACTTACCAGACTACCGTGGCGAAATTAGATAACGCGCCATCCCCGGTTAGAATGGAGGTCCGTTGGTTCGAATCCCGGTAGAAGTTGAAATATTTTTTCGTTAATTTGATTTTTCTGTAAACCTTTTCTTATTTTTTTTAAATAATTTTATTTTAAAATTTAAAAAAAAATAGAGATGCGAATATGGAATACATGTCACATCAATATTCTTACTGTTTTCAAACTAAGCTAAACGCTAGTGCTATTGAAATAGGACTAACGTGCTAGTCTGGAGTGAGGTTCGAACCCGCGACCTTTGGATCACGAGGCGAGTGTCCTTACCACAAGACTAACAAGCTACTCCTACTACTACAATATTTATTAATAAAAAATTGTTTAATATAATTATTGTTTCAATGATTTTTTTCTTTATTATTTTTTTATTGAACAAAACACTGAGTGCAGTATAGAAAAAAAGGATATAAAATTAATTTTATAAAATAAATAAATCACCCCATAAAAATGTAACGAAATGAAGAAGCAGTGATAAGAAGCAATTGCTTCAACAAAACAATATGATGTGGAGGAAATGAGAGAAAAGTTAATTAAAACCGTCTGAAATGGCATCGAGAAAAAAAGGAAACGTCACATGAATTAGCTACCCAGCGCGCAGGCGCACCACCGTGACATTAACCGTAAGTCGTCAGAGTGCAGTAACAGGCCGGTGATACTTAACTCTAGGTTACGACTTAAAGTGGCCTGAATAATTGAAGCGACGCTCGAACCACTTCGACGTTCACCTGCCGTTTGCTTGTTTTTACTAATTTGAAATCAAATATTCATGTAAGTGTTAGTAAAACCGGTTTGACGATGAATATACAAAATAAAAGGAATGTTGAAAATGAAAAAGCACTTGAATAACTTATTTTAATATAAAGTATGTATGTATTTATGTTATAGGCTTTTATATATAAGTAATTTTTCAGAGACTTTCCCAGTAAAATAAATATTTTCATATTTTTTTTCACTACTTGAGTATTAAAATGAACTATTACACATTAATTTATTTAAACAGTCAATGAAAATACATTTAACGAAGCATTTAATCTATTTGACGCGGTAAAAATTTCTTTGATTTATATTGTTATGTGTAGGCAGAGAGAATTGAACGCCACATTCTTCTATCCTGGCACACCACCTTTGCTTCGGCCACATTCATACATCTTATCATACAAGTTCTTCGGTTGTTAAGGCTTTTAACAGGACCATCTTCAAATTAGCTCAAGATGAATTTTAATGTTTAAGGACGTCGTTAAGGATATTTAGTATCTTTATTAATACCAACGAGGAAGAAGTATCTAGGAAAACATTATTTGCAGTGTTTGAGACGTGTAATACGTGTTGATTGGTGAAGTTGCAATTCATCATAACATGTGATGTCGTTCCTAAATTTCTTCGGATAACAACAAAGTGGTTCTAAAATTGTAAGATTTGATAAAATGTTTTTTCAACAAATATAACGGAAGTCTTCCATCTGCGCTCGCGGCACGTAGCGGGAGGAAGTATGCGCATGTGCCATTCCTCCAACGAAACCCAAATTTTGTCTTCTGCGCATTCCCCCACTACGCCAAAAAATTTCAAGAAGTTTGCCGGCAACTGTACCACGCCGAATTCAATAGAAACTGCGAATAACGGGCCGTCGCGGCGTAACCTTTGTTAAAAGAGAAATAATGTTTATAATTTAATGCCTTTCATTTATATGACTCACTTATCTAATGTTTTGTTTACTGTACCATGGAGTTATCAATCTGTTTAATTAATATTTTAATTAGAATTAAATGCTTTCGATGCCAAATGCATCATTTTCAGTAAATAACTAGTAAATACAATTTATAACTGAAGATGATGCAGTATTGCGTCGAAAACATTTTAATTTTAAATTAAAGCGTTACATCATAATGTAAGCAAAGTCGTGCTTAAAAATGTTCTCAGATTTTCACGATCGTTCAGAATCTTCCGTGTGCAATTCTGACCTTCCTGGTTGACGTTTCGGATCGCATTGCAGGGTCTAACATCAGGCTCCGAAATGTCAACCAAAGAAGTCAGATATACATGGAAGAGTATCCTAGAAAGCTGCACAAAGAAAAAAATTGTGCTTATTTAATTTTTTTAAAAGTTTATTACAATGGATTTGCAAAATCTTCTATCTTTTTTAGTTAATTTCGAAAATTTTGAAATATTATTAATCTGCCGCATGATTTAATGAATGCATTTCTAAATCTTTTGCGTCCGCTTATAAAAATTGTATAATACAGCCCATTACACAGCAAATTGTTCTCATTTAATGGTGCATATC
This sequence comes from Agrypnia vestita, assembly GCA_016648135.1. Taxonomy (NCBI): domain Eukaryota; kingdom Metazoa; phylum Arthropoda; class Insecta; order Trichoptera; family Phryganeidae; genus Agrypnia; species Agrypnia vestita. The sequence goes on along the minus strand of JADDOH010014405.1, from coordinate 55,203 downwards.
TTCCACTAATTAATTAATAATAATAAACTAGTATCTATATATAAAAAACTAACCCATAAAAACCAAGTTTTTATTATACTCCCTTTTTCATTTGTATTGTTTCCAATTTGATATTCTATCAACATATTTCTCTTGCTTTACGATCATGTGGAAAATCTATTCCATGTATATTATTATCCTTAAAACTTATAGAATATTGAGAACGTAATAATTGGTATAGGGGAGCGCGGCGTCGGCAAAACCGTCTGATCGGACCCATGGCTCGATTCAGACTAGTTGAAACAGGTTTTGCGCCTTCTCCACACGTCGGGCTCCTTTCTCATATGTACGCTTTCCAATTTGAAAAAACCGTTAAAAATTCGTAACAATCCAAAATTATACTATAATTAAATTTTTTAAAACGAAAATTTGTTAGATTATTTTTATCGTCGCCACGAGTCTGCCTGCAAAGTTTCAGCTCGATCGAATCACGGGAAAGGGGTTAAAAATCGATCCAAATTTTTTTCGGCAGACAAGTAGGCGCTACGAGTTAAAAGAAATGCAGTAAAAAGTGTATTTTTTTGTAATTTAATGTATGCCTAAATTAAAAATCATTTTTTAATTAAAATTAAATAAATACAAAAATGTATCATATATCTTGAAAATGAAATAATTTTAGAATATTTTGAGTTTGTTCAAAATCTTTCGGTATCCATAATATACAACTTCCAAAAATTAGTAGGCATTGTATATTCTATCATGGGTGGAAATGGCGAATGTTACATTGTGTACAGTGATCACATAAGCCAACCCCATACGATAGGTCATAAGTCCTACGTACACCCAAAAGACTTCTACCTACTTTCCCACAAAAAACTACAGTTTCGTCTCTGTGAGACATCTATGATTATATAATATTAATTGAAAAAATTTCAATTCTTTAATTAATTTAAATGTCGCGCGACCGTCCAGCCCGAAGAAAATGCCGCGGACCTAGACCCCGCCATTACGTAACTCCGCGCCGGCCGCGATGCCTCGGCGGCGGCTCTGGCCCCGCGAGAGCGAGCGGGACGCGCCCCCCGCCGGCTAGCCGCGTCCCGCTCCCGCGGGGGCGTTGACTCCGCGGCGGGGCCGGCCGAGCCGCCGCTCGGGACTTGAACTTGGCCCCGAAGCGCGGAAACTCGCCGCTCCAATTTTCAAATTCGGAACGCGCTTTTCAAAATCTCCCGAGGGGCGGCCGACCGACAGTTGTCTTTTTTATTTTATACTATTAACCCGTCAAAAATGACGCACGTTTACATGCCGGTTCCTAAAGAATGAGTTTTTTTTAAATAGAGATGCGTACACGGAATACGTGTCACATCAATATTCCTACTATACTATAAACGCTTTTGTGATTATTTTTAGAAAAGATAAAAGTTTTAAAAAAAGAAGTTACGGACGTTACAGGCAGTTACGGACAGACAGAAAATAAAATTATTATTATTGGGATAATAACAAGACTTTTGTCGCGTGGGATTTTTGTCGGGGACATTTTGTATTTAGACCAAAATCCCGTGGTTGGTCGTTGGACCAATTGTCCGTGGACCTTTTTTCGTTGGACCAAATGTCCGTAGACCTTTTGTTGTTGGAACAAATGACCGTGAAACTTTTTGTCGGTGGACCTTTAGTCGTTGTATCAAATGTACATGGACCTTCTGTTGTTGGACTAATTTTCTGTGGACCTTTTGTCGCTGGTCTAAATTTCCGTGCACCTTTTGTCGTTGAAACAAAAGCCCGTGAGACTTTTTGCCGGTAGACCTTGTGTCGTTGGACAAGATGTCCGTGAATCTTTTGTCGTTGGGCCAAACGGCCGTGGACCTTTTGCCCTGGATCAAATGTCCGCGGACCTTTTGTCGTTCTCAAAAAAATACGAACGTTACAGGAAGTTACAGACAGACAGACAATGAAAGTTTATTTTTTTAAATACGTTCGTTGTGGCCATGTTGGGTAGAACCACAATTATTCTGTAAGTAATATCTTATAATAATATAAAGTAATACGTTATGAAATAATTTTCATTGATTTATGTATTAAAGCGAATTAATTTTGAATAATATTTTTATGCATATGTTCTGAGTACACACTTACTGGGTTTTCTCCACAGAGGGATGCGTATATAAAATATAGAAGTCTCACAGAGACGAAGCTATTTATATAATAAAAATGTATGAATGATTTAATAGGGTGGCCCAGGGCTTATGACCTGTATGAGCTGGCTTGGGTGATCACTTTACACAATGCTATGTTCAACAATTCCACCGTAAGAACCATAATAGATTTCTCTAGTACCTATAGTCCACTCTAATATATGAAAAAAAACTAATATAGAATATACATACAATCAAAAATTTGATACTGTGTGGATGTTCTTACGGTGGAATTGGTGAAATTAATAAACTATGATTTCCCCCTTCTTCACCCTCGCACCTAGGAAACAGTAAAGCGTTTTTGTGTGGACGCCTCCCCGAGCCGCTTCCATCAATATGAGTTTAAGGAGCATGGGGAGGAGGACCACTTTAAAATTTAAAAAATGCCGAATTGGGTGGCGAAAGTGTAGGGCTGATATGGGAGCTATTGCTCATAAAACGACCCTGGGTATGTAGTGGGTTCCTTCTTCACTACTGTGTAACTGATTTTCTAGCTGAGATTTTAAAGTTTTACTTCCATAAGATGCACGAAAGTAGGCTGAATTCAGTGAAAAAGAGGTCGCTTGGAAATAATTGTATAAAAACGTGAATTGGGTTAATAAAAGGGTCTAAAATGGTTTAGTTTTGTTGAATGAGGAGAGAATGGTACGAAATATATATAACGCAAGTGTTGATGCCATTAGAAATGGAGAATGTTCACAGTAACATTGATACGACCAATTAAACCATTTGAAGATGGTTCTCTTAATAAAATAAAGCTCGCTAAGAAAAAGATAAAGATGAGATAAAATAAGATAAAGATGGAGATTTGATGTGTTGCGACATAAGAGTGCGACTCTTTACCTCTCTGCCTCCACTCATTGTAGGTAGTTCGCTATATAGATTTTCTTTCGACAAAATGCTCCCAAACATACAAATACCTAGAGCAGTTATCAATTATCTGCCATTGCCATTATTCTGTATTGCCAGGACCTGGTGGTGGTTTTACTTTTAAATCCCTCAGTTGACACTATAACAATAAATAATGAAATGCTTCTTTACCTTCTCGGGTGTCCCACAAGGATCTAACCTGGGTCCATTGTTGTTTTCGATTTTTATTAATAATATAAAAAATGTAATTTTAAACTCGCGCTTTCTGTTATTTGCGGATGACTTAAAGCTTTTCTTAAAGGTGTCAACTTTGGACGATTTTCGTCTTCTCCAAGCAGATATATCAAATATATGTGAATGTGGAAGAAATAAACTTTTGTTTAATGTTTCCAAGTGTTCGGTTACATCCTTCACTAGGGCCCAAAAAACTCTATTTTTTCGCTACAAAATGAACGACCAAAATCTGACAAGAACATCAAATGTTAAAGATCTAGGTGTTAGATTTGTAAGCAACCTAACATTTCACGATCACATAGAGACGATCAATGGTAATGCTTTGAGAATGTTAGGATTTGTTCTGCGTACTGCCAGGGTTTTTGAGAATACCCGCGTACTGAGAACTCTTTACAACTCCTTGGTGCGGAGTAGACTCGAGAGTGGCTCGATGATCTGGGGGCCACATGAGGGCCACAGCTATGCTGAACAAAATCGCTTTGGGTATTGATATATTCCATGTGTCTGAGGGGGTTTTCCGAAGCGGGATTCTCCTACACCTTTGACCAGATTTTATGTTATTTTTAATTTATTAAATATTTTTATTTTGATATATACTTCCTAATATGTATGCTTTAAACATTTTGTTTGTAATGTACATATTATCAATAAATAAATTGAATTGAAAAAAAAAAAAAATGAAGAACATCCTAACGCCTCCGGGACGAGTTAAGCAACTTTGGTCAAAATCATTACTACCTCGTGTGTTCACAGTGCTTAATATGCACTCACGCAGAGTCGCGCTCGCCGCTCTGGTGAACCCGACGGAGAAAGATGCCTCCGAGCGGCGGAGGAGAGAAAGCAAACGTTTCGCTCTTCTCACCTGCGATGAAAGGGAACTTCCTCGTCTTCTCACCTGTTCTGAAAGAAAACACTGAATCCGCGAGTGTTTCACTCTGATGGGTACCTTTTGATACGGTCAACGGTCGAAACGCAGCACGCGGATGACGGATGTCTTGGACGCCCATCCGCATCATGGATTAAAGCAAATTAGTAAATTATATCATCAGCTCAGTTTGGCGTCTAATTCTTTCTTTTTAAAACGTTACATTTAGCGACCTTCGTAGTCCAGTGGGCGTGGCACTGGCTTTTCATACAGAGATTTTCGGATACAATTCTCGATAAGGTAAGGTAAGTTAGGTTAGGCTAGCTACCTGCCTGGTCTCTAGTCAAAAATGCGCTCATAGTCCAGATACTCCAACCTCGGAACTGAGCCCATTCATCCTAGGAGACGTAGGAGGAGATTCCCGGTAAGCTCAAAATGTGATTTTCTTCAGCCTGGATATTTATGTGAAACGTTTCGCTACAGTCATTTTACCTCATGCCCTGTCGTAGTGTTTAAAATTAAAATAACATCGGTACAAATTGCTAATTTTCTTTAAAATTCGAATCACGTAAGTAGGTGGATACTTCCTCTTTCTGTTCTGAAGGTTTTCAGGTTCATAAGTTGTTGTTCGGGTTTCATTACCGTCATCTTCAGTAATTTTCTGTCCATTGCTGGATAACGGCCTCCTCCGAAGTCTTGTTTTTTTAGCCCTCTAGGTTATAGAGTAGCCTGTCAACCTCTTGATTCCCTTGGGGTATCACTGGATGACTGCCTTCGTAAAGCTCTATTCTCTGTACGATGTAGCCAACCATTGCCAACATAACTCGCATAATAATTTTCTTTAAATCTATTAAAAACTAAAATCTGAAAATGTATTTTCTTATTAATATTATTAATATTTAAAGCATTAACTTTGTGGTTAGACATAATAATAGAATGTTAGTAAACTTAGTAAAAACCACTACCAGGTTTACGGTCTACCGATTTCGAGACGTACCCGTCTCTTCGTCAGGACCAACACTACACTACTATATTCACAACACTACACCCCAACCATACTATTGTCAAACTGTCACCACTATTGTTCACATGCGTGTTAATCTTGTCAGAGACAAGCATGCACTGATTATGGACCATTGAACTACTGAACAATTCAGTGTATTTTCTATTCAAATTGTCACGGAATATGGCAAGCAGAATCCCCTGTAATATGTCTAGAGCCCTTAATTATTTACAATCTTCGGGAAATGAATACAAATGACTAGAACAGCCTAGAAGCGACGGGAACCTTCTCCTAAAATAAATAACTAAAATAATCGATAATTCAGTTTTTGTATAAATAGCGTAGATCTGGGCCGCTGCGAGAGTCTTGTTTTGACATTTCGTTCGGCGCGATGTGAGTTGCGCGCGACGGCTAGGTATGCCCATTAATGAATTAATGAGCGACAGATATCGAGCGAAATAATCGGGGGAGTACATACATAAGTGGCGAAATAACTTAATGCGACTAATACGTGCGAGAGTTGGATGGAATGATCTAGTTAATGTTCTACGAGTAATGTAAAAGTGTTCATGTACGATTGATATATTATAAAATAATGTAATTTAAAGAATAGCGTTAAGTTTTATTCGTGTTAAATGACATTGTAAATTGAATAATTAATTAATCATAAATCGATAATCATTTTTCAGTGTTTTCATTTGTCTCCTGCAGCCACGACACGTAATATACAAAAAAAAACATTTTTTTAATATTTCAAATTTTTATTTCATTAATATATTATAAACAATCTTATAAATAGCGCTGACAGATCGTTAATAGTTTTTTATAATAGAGATACGAAGACGGCATACGTGTCGCGTCAATATTCTTACTATTTTCGAATTACACTAAACGCTTGAAAATAGGGTTAATTTTTGGTGTACTGGAATACGGCTTTGTCCATACAAATGGTGGTTATGAACCAAAGTGAATGGTAGATTCCCAAATGTTTTTATTTATTAACAACATTTGGGAACCTACTATTCCAAATCAACACAGCGTTATAAAATTATTTCATATTTTAAAGTTGAAGATCAAAAAAGTACTGTTCTTAATTGGTGTGCTGTGCCAATATTGACTTTCAATATTTTAGTGCGTTGAAAATCATTATAAAATTTCATTTCAACAATTTCAATTACATTTCTAAGCCTCTTCTCTTACTTTCTGCAGCTTCCTAGCTTTGTTTCGTATTTTTTCCAACAACTTTGAAAGGGTGAATGATAAGATTGAAAAAGTGTTAAAATTTCAAACCTAATTTATATCGCGATGAACTGAAAACTCCGCTGAAATAAATGCGAATCAGTGTTTGTAAAATCATATCGCTGTTTAATGTTTCAGACAAAACAAATCCGAAAATCACGAGGAAAAACCGACAGTAACCTTCACAAAGGAACCGCCGTGTTCCACTATGAGAACTCCTGCTATGTAGGTACCTTTTTGTTATTTTTATTTTTGTTCCGTTTGGCATGAAAATTTTCCAACGAACCGGAAAAGTGAGCTACAGTAGAAGTTATATTATACTTAGATTTCTCCCTATTGTACCTACCCAATAGGTGCTTGAATTGTATTTATTTAAAAAAATGTTTTTTAGGTTTTCACGACAGTTTTCACAATGCAGAATCTTCAAGTTTTCTGGGTTATTCTGCCGTGTATCTACGACTTTTCTGGTCATCAGCCCTGATGATGTATTTAGTTTGATTTTATTTAAAATTTTCTTTGAATACAATCATTATTTTAGAAAACGAAATAACTAGAAATTATGTCGTTGTATGTTTCCGTTATTTTAATTAAGTACTGGGAAGTTGCGTTATAGGTAATATGTAGGTATATTTTAATGGGTACTCTTATCTTTTTAAATGCTCTCTGATGGTCAAATTTTGCGTGACATGAAAAAATACACAATATATTGTAGAAACGAAAAATATCAATATCTAAATGCAATAATTATTTTGTCTGTCCGTAACTTCATTTACCGCCCGTAAATACGTTCAAATCTGAGGTTAAAAAACAAATTAAATGGCCGGAGATGAGGTTTGAACCCCAGGCCAGCAAACCCGAACCGGCCGCTTAACGCGTGCTGCTATCGCCGCCTCTCCATGCACCGTCAAAAATATGCTATATAATATACTAAGACTTAGCAAAGACGATTTTTTGATTTTTTACGGGTGTACGGCTAGTTGTCCTAATAAATAGCTCAACTACCTGAGGTTTTTTTTATTTCAAAATGGCGGCTTGTGTAAATTTTGAACCTAGAGAAAAATCAAGAATAATTTTACGCAAACAGACTATACAATATAATACATGGTAATACAGATTCAGAATTTTGTGTCGAAATCATAACTTCGAATGTTCCTAGTCGCCGACTTAGGACACATAATACATTTTCTCTTTCAACTTTCATTAACAATATGGCTCACTTTAACTCTTTATCTAGAATGTTGAGGTCATACAACAAAATAGAATAATCGACATATTTCATGACAGTTTCCACGAATATAAGAGAACTATTACTAAACTTGCGAAATTATCTGTTTAGTCTCTTTATTCAATCTCACTCTATAAAATCACTTTTTTTCTATTCTTTCTTATATAAGTTTTAGCCTTTACTTTTATATCTATGTTTACATTTAAGTGACGTAAAGCATTTATACTAATTGTATTATAATTGTATTATCTATATCATGTTATGTGTTTTTCATTATTTGTAAACCATTAAAAAAAATATTTAAAAATGAGATCTGGCTCATTGTTCTTTAGTTATAAAAGGAATGAATAGTGCTAATATACCCACTACCAGAAAGTCTAATTGTTTTCTGAGTACAAAAACCCCATCGCCCATATCATGTTGGTGGGGGTAGGATTCCCCTAAACGCACATCTATCCCAATGTCCACCATGTCCATCCCAAATGCAAACCACGCCCCCGTGCATGATTTATTTACAAAATTAAATTGTCCAAAATACAGATTTTCAGGTCCATAAGATCTCAGTACTTATACTAATTTAGCACATACACCACTCGTACTTTTCATACACACCACACCCTTATACTTACGAGCTTCATATTTTTTTGCCATAGTTTGTAATTGCTAGATATAATTTAATTTTTTTATAGAGTAGAAATATTTTATTTTGATTAATCGTTAATGACTGATAAATTGGTTCTAATGTGACATCAAAATACAATGTAAAATATTTTATCTATAGGAGGGGAATAACGTGTTATAGAATAGATTTTTTATGGTTGAGAATTAGAAATAGAAACAATCCAGAAAATAAAATTAATAGTTGTGTTGTAAATTACCAAATTATACGATACGTAAAATTTACCTACAGTAAAGAGGGCCTCATTTCATATGTATGCTGTAATTATCATTAGCGGGTCCGGCATCCAAAGCTTTTCTAAGCAAAGATATTCGAGAGAGATTCGTAGTTACCATTGGACCACAGTATTCGTCCAACGTATGTCTTTTGCTGGTGCATCCTTTACATATACATACATCCTTTGATTCAAACATTTTTTAAGATTTATTTGGTAAAATATATAGTTGCTGTCGGGTGTTACCAATTGCATGTTGCGAGTTTCATTTACTTTCATGTCAATTTTTCGATTTATATTATTATTATTTTTTTTATATTTATTATATTTATAATGGACACCTAAAAGGTATATACATAACATTTTTACATGATTCAATACAAGAAATGATAATAATATGATTTAGATACAAAGTCATTTTTTTACAGTTGGCCGAGTTTTAACATTTTTGTCACATCTGTTTTGAATTTGTCAGTGGTCAGTTGTTTGGTCTGTTGTGGCAGGTCGATGTATAATTTTAATCCGTTGCAAATTAGTCGGGATTGTCCTGTTTTTGTTTTGGCGTGTATTATGTGATAGTTTTGAGCCATTCTAGTGTTGTGCTGGTGTTTTTCGTGTATTTTGTGTAATTTTATGTCTTCGTCTTGTATTTCGCCAATTGCTAGTCTGTGAATGATTTTAAGTGTTTCGATTTTTGTAATGCTTTCGATGTTTAATTGTTGTGTTATATGGTATACAGTTTCAGTTGGTGTCCGGTATTTCAGATCATAGACCATTTTTAGTATTTTGTTTTGCTGTCGTTCGAGTCTGTTTAGGTTAGTTTTGTTTCCGGTTCCCCAGATGGGTATACCCTCTATTATAGTGAGATGTCTATTACTTCTAATTAATTGATTATTTATTTCTACAAATACATTGTTTCTAAATTACAACATCACTATATAAAAATGCATTAGGATTCACATTGGCATAAATTGTCTAACAAACCAAACTTTTGACTTGTTTTATACAGGAAAAACGGAAGATTTAATGAAATAACAAAATGAAGCGGTAAAGGGTATTATAGAAGGTAAGTATTTTTAATTTTGTTCCACGTTTCAGACGTTGTTATGTGAAAAGTTTGTTCGCTGCGAGGGAGCCTTCAGAATTGCCAGCCGGCGCGCCGGGAATATCCTGAAAAGGTTTCCTGCACATTTCACGTTTCCTGATTTCATTTCAGGCTTTTAGGCGTGGCCGGCACTGGAAAAGGATCAAATAATAATAGAGCGCAGCCGGTGGCGGTGGCGGGAGAAATGCACAACCTTTCAATATTTTATTCGGCGCGAATCATTGTCGGGGGTGCCAACAGCCCTTGAAAGTTTAAACAGCTGAAATTATTCAGAATATTTTTGAGTTTGTTCAAATCTTTCAGAACGGTAGTGCTGGATTTCTTGTCAAAGAGACATCATTATGCATGCAGAGGCGGCTGACATTTTTGCTGATTGTATAACTGTGTATAGGACAAAGCTGATACAATTGTTTACATCTCAACGAAATGGAAATGGACAATAAATTTTTCTATTTTACCTTTAACTATTATTATTTGTACCTTTAAGTGTATTATTATTTTATCTGTCTTATGTTTTTCTGTATTATTATTATTATTATTACCTTTTAACTATTATTATTGTAACTTTTAACCGTATTATTATTTTAACTGTCTTATGTTATTTAAAAAAATTATTCTGTATATTTGTAAAAGCCCATAAGGGCGTTAAATAAATAAATAAATAAAAAATAAATTAATTAATCAATTAAATCAATTGTGGAAGTCTCATCGAACGGTATCAAAAAATAATTAACGATATCAAAAATAATTAGAAACATCTGTGGGGATTTAGGGGGAATGAAAATGGCTGTCACAGGCCGGTATAAAAGGTTGTTACAACACATATGTGATGTATGACATGCAATCCAAATATATACAACTTCCAAAAATTAGTAAGACATGGTATATTCTATCATGGTGGAAATGGCGAACGTTACATATGTTTAAAGTGATCACTTAAGCCTACCAAAGATCGGTCGTAAGTCCGATATACACCATAAATGACTTCTATACCTACTTTCCCATAATTAAATAAATACTGTTTCGTCTCTGTGAGACATCCATAATATACATTAATTAGCTGAAATTATTATCACCCGCCGTGACGTTGCGGGAATTGTGCTTCAGAAATCTTCTTCTTCTTCTTAAAATTAGGCAATCCGCCCTTAAAGAGCGATTCGTGCAATTTTATATATGAAATGTTGTTAAGAAAGGGTATGATTAATTATATGTTTATGTCATTTACTAACAAGAATTTTGATATAATCGCTATCAGATAAGGTGAGTTCATAGCAAGAATATGGCAAATATTGGTTGGGGATTGTAATTTGGCAAAAAAAATTGTATATATAATACCATTATAATATAATACCCTTGTATTTGAGATCCACAAGAATGTGGAAGCAATAAAATCAGCACCAAAGGAAAACTACATAAGAATACATAAAATTCTTATAAATTATTTTAACATATAAACTAGAAACCATGGATGTAGGTATATAGATGTTTCTAGCATCGTCCATTAAAATAATCGAAAGATTCTCAAATTTGAATATATAAAGGTGTTTGATAATGTGTGGATGTTCTTACGATGGAATTGGTGAACGTTGCATTGTGTCGAGTGATCACCAGCTAAGCCAGCTAATACAGGTTGTAAGCCTTGGGCCATCGTATGAAAAGACTTCCACACACGTTTCCCATATTCATAGCTTCGTCTCTGTGAGACTAAAATTTGTCTTAATTAATTAATCAACCCTCTGGGGACAAAGTCCAGTAACTGTGTTCTCGGAACACACCTCCATATAAAAATATTGTTTAAATTTTACAGATTATTAAAGATGTTTTTCACCTAATTTTAATTTGAATAATTGCACACCTGCAATGGAGCAGCCCAAAGTGAAATTTTTCAAATTTTTCAAATTTCACGTTGTAATGTTTTCTTCGCGTTTTCAAAATACGTATCTTGCAATGTTCTCACTTCACTTACCTGCTACGGACATACGTAAAGCATCAACAAAAAACACACATACCTTCCTAATCTGTACATTGAATGCGAACTGAACATCAGTTTAATCTTATGTATCAGTTTTAGTTCAAATTTTTCTACGCTAATTATAGAAATAAATTGTGGTATTATATTAAATTATTATTATATTTATGTTTGCGGGATTGGTATTCGATTAAGACGATTAAAAAAAGAGATTTACATTTTTAAGAGGTTTGCTTTTAAGGTAACGAAATTGCTTGCCGAATTATGAATAATAAGTTACCAATTATCAGAACAATTCAAAATCGAGTACAAATCTCACAATCACAGTTCAAATAACGGTTATGCTCATTTCTATTATATAATATCAACTGAAATCGTGTTAAAAATGTAGTAGCAACAATATTTTCACTTACCTCTGACTGAATTCGCAGCATAAAGTTACTGTGATAAATCCATTCCTACGTAAATACGCGTGTCCAAACAAGGTTTGTTATGAAACATTTATGCAAATAAAATGTTATGTATCATTATGTCATAATATGGTCAAAAAAAAAACAAACATATCATGAAATCTAACTGCAAACTTAAATTGGGAAAAACAGAAAAAACACAGTTATGTGGTGCACGCACGATAATTTTGTTTTTATCAGTGTAATATTTTATACAATATATATAGATCTTGCATTATTTATATTTTTACTCCCTTTCTTTTAACTAGTAGCGTCTGCTTGTCTACTTGTCGTCTTGTCTGCTTATCTGACGAAAAAACTTTGGATCGATTTTTAACCCTTTTCCCTTGATCCAATCGAGCTGAAACTTTGCAAGCAGACAATTTGATAGATCAAGAAGATCTATCAAATTTTCGTTAAATAAATTTTAAAAATTTTGGATTTTCAAATTTTTAATGGTTTTTTCGTACAAATTATTAAGTTGTATGAAAATATTTCAACGCGTCGGGAAGACGCGAAACCTGATTGTAGTATAATTTTGGATTTTTGGAAATTTTTTATTACCCTTTCGTAGCGTCACCCGACCGAAGCCCAACGCGTAGGTTAAGCGCCAAACCAGTTTCCACTAGTAAATGAGAAAGGGAGTATAATAAAAACTTGGTTTTTATGGGTTACTTTTTTTACATTTGGTTTTTCGCTGTTGTGCTTGGAGAGGGACTTTTATTTTTTTTTAATTTTATGACCCTATTTGCGTATAATACATTGTGTTTTGTATATTAAAGTTTTTTATGCCTAAATATATGTAGTTTTGTTGAAATTGCATTGTGACATTTTAAAGTTATTTTGGTATTTTAAATATGTGCTTGTTTCGAAATGTTTTACGTTGTGTTCTTTCATTATTTTTATAATCGATATCTTTTAATAAATATTTTCTATTCTATTGAATTGAATTTTGAAAAAAGCGTGTGTGTTGAAAGGTTGACTGAGTTTGTTGTGTTGTTATACGCTCCTCCCCATCCAATGATTCCATACTGGAGTAATGAATGAACAGTAGTAGCATAATACACTCTTTTTAGATTCTCTATACTTAATGTGTTTCTTAATCTTATGAATATGTAAATACCTTTTCTTATTCTTTTAACTAATCCGTTAATGTTGCTGGGCCATTTAACGTTGCTCGATGATACCCCGGATATTTAATGATCTATTATATTTATTTAATCAGAATATTTTGAGTTTGTTCAAATCTTTCAGAACAGTGCTGGATTTATGTCACAGAGACATTATTAATCAACTATAATGTATATTATAGATATCTCACAGAGACGAAACTGTATTAATTATGGGAAAGTAGGTATAGAAGTCATTTGGGTGTACACAGGACTTATGACCTGTCTTTTTATGGTTGGCTTAAGTGATCACTTTACACAATTGTAACATTCGCCATTTCCACCCATGATAGAATATACCATGCTTATTCATTTTTTGGAAGTTGTATATATGTTCAAATTGCGTGGAAAGCTTTCAAAAGGAGCTTACAACTCATATATGAAAGCTTTCCACGCAATTTGAACATATATACAACTTCCAAAAAATGAATAAGCATGGTATATTCTATCATGGGTGGAAATGGCGAATGTTACAATTGTGTAAAGTGATCACTTAAGCCAACCATAAAAAGACAGGTCATAAGTCCTGTGTACACCCAAATGACTTCTATACCTACTTTCCCATAATTAATACAGTTTCGTCTCTGTGAGATATCTATAATATACACTTATTTTAGTATTTGACTCATCATCACTTTGGTCATCAATGATAAGTCTTTGATGAATTTGTATTTAAGATACGCTTTAGAATAAAATTTGACAAAAATGTAATATTTTATGGAGGCTTTGTATTACTTGAAAGCACCCCTGATTTTATATTGGAGCCTTAAGGGTTGGGGATGTCAAGATCCAGACAGCCGTGACTTACGGTGCCGTAGATACGAACGTACACTACACGTAAGAACTCTCAGTCTGAGTGTATACACGCAGAAAGATTTTGTACTGCGTAAAATATTATATTATTTGATAATCTTTACAATTCATCGATCTATGAATTCAAAACTCTTGAATATTCACATCAGTCATAAAACTTTTTTTTTTCCTCTTCTTCAATCCATCTTCTTTCTTTTGAACAGACTTCGTATATGTAGTTTTTTATCTTGTATCTTTCTTTAATTGACATTTTTTCTTTTGTCCGGACCTCGTATATATATATATATATATATGCAGATGTATTGATCAGATATCTTTATGCTATACATACTTATATATTTTGCACTTCTTTTTATTCTTATCTCTTGTCCTTTTTACTAAGTAGATTTGTCATTTCCTATCCATTCCTTATTCCCCTTTTACCTCTATTATAATTCTTTGACTCTTATAGTTTGTCCATAACTTAAAACTTTCACTTTTTTTTGTTTTTTATTATATAACTCAATTTATTGTTGCTTTATGTTAATACACAACATGTTAATTCTCTTTATATGTACTGTTAGTATCCCATAAATAAATAAATAAATCTGCATTCTTCTCCATTATTAGAAGAAAATTTCTTTATATTTTTTAAAAGAAACGAAATTTTGAAATCTGTCCTGGCCGTTAGTTACGTTTGTAGTCACATAGATTTGATTATGAATTACATTTCTTTGACTAGCTGTAACCCGTCAAAAATAACCGGTTTTATTTTACAAAAAAAATGTTTTTATACTGCCAAGAAGTTAAACCTTCCATATTCGATTAATAATCGATAATTTACTGTAATGATAACCCAACATCTTTCAAAAATAAACAAAAAATAAGTCAGAAATATTGAGAATAAATGCAAACTAAGATGTCGCATATCTCCATAACTATTGATATTTGGTCATGGTTGCTTGAACATTTTCGACTCATAATTAAAGCAGAAATATAGTCCTGCGAGGTTGCGTATGTTTTCCAAATAAACCTGTATATATTTTTTTGATAAATAAAAATTTTGTGTAGGTACCTAGAGTTAAAATTTGAATTTGAAGGAATTAAAATACATCCACGAAATTTGGAGCTAATATTATACGCATTGATGATTCCGGATATAATTGTAAAATTTTGTACCGTTTCTTAATTTGAAATGAAATTATATAATCTCGACGGTGTATCTCTTTTCTGATCACCATTTTTCAGTGAATGAATAAAAGCAATGGCAGTAGTACCCAAAAAAATAAAAAATGCTTTAAATGCAGTCACCATTGTGTAGGATATTTTATTAAAATTGTTAAATCTAATTTAAAATGTACTGAATTTAGTAGATGATGAGATGAGGTGTGAGTGTACCAGACTTTATGTATGTTGTCTCCCTTCTGCCTTCCAAAATCATGTTTCCTATAACTTTATAGGTTTCCATTAAAATGTCGAATTTAGTACACTATAATTTATACTCGTAAACAGTACGTTAAAGGAATCTTCGATGATTATTTTTTTTTGATATTGCTGCCTTTCTTTTTATACCCCACAAATCATCTAATCATTTTCTGTCACAAAGAATAATATCTTTATTTATATATGTAATAATAAATGTGTCACTGTCATCTCCAAAAAGTATTATTTTGCCATAGATAAATAACTATATTTTTTTATCTCATTTCTACACGTAGGTATTAATTGATTTATTAATTACATATTTTATGAAATTCAATTTGATTTTCATTATCTTTTTAAATAAATTAGCGTTACATTACCGTAAATTAATTAATTAATAAATTAGCGTAAAATTGATATTATCATAATCACATAAGAACATTAATTGTTTAAGCTTAGTTACATATTGAAAGTCAGCATTTATAATAAATAATACATTTGCTTAATTTAAATTCTAAAACTTGAGTTAGTTGTGGTTTGTTATATTCTTGCATACATAAATATATAAAAGCAATAATATTGCTCAAAAAAGCTGTTTAACAAAAAAATAATGTGGTCGTTTTATTCTGGTATCCAAATATTTATTAACGCCCACACATGAATTTAGTGCCGTAGAGAAAACATTATATTCCATAGTATGTTTACAGTTATATTATATCTATTTTCCATAATAATGCAATTATATTAATATGAGTCCATCAGGAAATAAAAGACCAATGGACCCCTCTAGGGTTTTACTTCATCCATTGATGATTGGTTCGTAAGAAAATTCTCGCATTATTTTAATACACAAAAAAAAATTGAAAATATTTTTAAACGAAAGACATTAAATTATTTTATACTTATAATGTATTTATTTACTTTATATTTAATTCATTTATATTAATTTTAGGAGTCTTGAAACTAGTTCGAAGGCTTTCGAAAGACATTTAAATGTATGGACATAATTAATTTCTATTGTAAAAATGATGAAACAAAATTATACGCAACGAATTGCAACGAATTTTTAAAAAAATCGATCCATCTTGTTGGTGATCTTCCATGTGGTTTGATTCCTTTCCTCCTTCTCTGGATCACATGGCATCCTCATCTAATAACTTCTCCAAAACATATGAGATTCGGAGTCATACCATTGAAGATATATATGATTCATTTCTCTATCTTCTTCTAGTTTTTCTCTGTTTATCGATCGTTAGTGATCATGTTGGCATACATTGTTCTTCTTCTTGTTTATTATTGACTTTTATTATTGCTATTGGGAAATCTTTGGTATTTGGGATATTGTTACGTTAAATATTGTCGATAGATTTTGCCTGCATACCTGAACCAACACTAGATAATGATTCCTTCTTCCTATAGTGTATTTTTCCGTCTTTCTTAACTGTTCTTAATCTCGTTACAATACACGAATTCGTTGTTGAGATAACACCGCAGCACACTCTCGAGATCTCTCACCCCTTCCTGTAGGACGTTAGGGGACCCTCCTCTACTACCTCCTCACCCACGCCCCTAACACCGTAAGAGGCTTACCCTCCATAACAAAACACACCTCACCCTCTATCTGATATACCCGCTAAGTACCTCCAAGTAGGGAGCGTATCCAATCAATGAAAATATCATCGATTGTTGTGACTTGTATCTGACTTATTTCACAAATCGTCTATTATTAAAATGTATTCTAAACCAAGGTATTATTTTATGAAGAATAATTTAAGGATAATAAAATATATATGTTTCAGAATATTTATTTAACAACGCAATACTGGATTTTATCCCGGGGGGACATCATTAATGGTGATATATTATAGATGTCTCATGAAGACAAAGCTATTTCATATATAGGAAAGTACACGGGTATGATATTCTTTGATGTTCATAGGGCTTTCAACCTATTGTACGACTGGCTTAAAGCTACAGATACACGTGCTTATTTAGTGGCACGTGAGCATGCGCAGTATCGACCTTCTTTAGGCCTTGCTTATTAGTGGCATGTGTGTACGCACATTGCTAGTAATGAGCATGCCACTGTCATTCACCATAGAGAAGAGGTATCTTTGGAGCATGCGTGAACAGGCTTGCTTATTATGAGCATGCTTATGTCATTCGCGGGCTTCGCGGCTAGTATTATCAAT
Organism: Agrypnia vestita; assembly: GCA_016648135.1. Lineage (NCBI taxonomy): Eukaryota > Metazoa > Arthropoda > Insecta > Trichoptera > Phryganeidae > Agrypnia > Agrypnia vestita. Next base: position 37,608 of record JADDOH010014405.1, on the reverse strand, counting down.
GCGATCTTCTCAGTCCGCGACAGATGAAACAAATATGGCGCGTTGGGGAGATGATAAAACATTACTTTTCGTGACTTATTATAGGAATCACAAATGTCTGAGGAATACTCGGTCACCGTTGTGTAAAAATAATATAGTGAGAAATAATGTTTATGAAACTTTATAAATAGGCATGAATGATTCTAATCACACAATAAAAATTATAAAAACTAAAATCAAAAATGTCCGGAAACTAAAATCAAGAACTCGAGAACTTTTTTGATGTATTGGTTCACTTGAATTTTCTATTTCAGTTTGCAAAGTTTTCATTTTGAACAAGAGCGTCTCTATCTATGACAAGAACATGCCACTAATAAGCATGCCAGTAATGAGCAAGTGTGTACAGTTGTTAGGGCATGCTTATTATTGGCATGCTCATTAGCATGCCACTAAATAATCATGTATATCTATACCTTAAGTGATCAATTAACCGAATGTCATATATATTTAAAAGAATATTTCTTTAAAAACTCCAATCAAAAAATATAGCTATCTCATTACCGGCGGCGACATCTGTCCTGGTTTATGGGAATGACAAATTTCGACTACAGGTGGCGGTAGTAAAAATACAGCTCACATATGAAACAAGGTATGCAAATTAAACATATACACAAGGCCCAAAAATTTGATACATGTGATAATCAATCAAGGGTGGAATTGGTGAACTTTACATTGCATGGTGATTAGCCGTACGATAGGTCATAAGCTCTATGAACACCCAAAAAGACTTCCATACCTATTTTCTCATATAAAAAATTGCTTCGTCTCTATGAGACATCTATAATATATCTTTATTACTATATTATTACACGGTTTATTAATATAATTCTCATCATTTGTATATCACACTCACTTATATGCATAAATAAAAAATAAAAAAATAAAAAAAAACCTCAGTATTAGGTACGTACAATTAGCAACAACCTAGACAATGTCAACTTCACCATCATGTTTTACGTCCACATATATGTATATCATGAGAGACTGTGTCGTGATAACATATAACGGTCATTATAAAACAATACCTCGCATACCACACTTTTGTCAAAATCAAGTTATTTTGTGTATTTGTCTTTAAAATGTGTGGATATTTAATCTGGCAAAAATTTGTACCTTTAAAACAATTATCTGTGTGTCTCTTATTCCATTAAAGAAATTCCTATTCCTACTCTATTTATTGTAAATAATCTAGGTATTATGCAGTTTTTTTTACTTCCCCTGTAAAATCTGTATAAAGCGGCTTACGAGGTATTGTTTTATCATAAGCGATATATTACAAAGTGTAAAATTTCAATAATGTATACATTTACTAGTATATATATGCACTAACTATGAGTTAATGTATACTTTTTGTGTATGTATAAAATTTACGCAATGTATAACGAATACAACTCATCTATCTGGTGTCCCTATTACAATGCTCATGTTCATACAATAGAAAGAATTCAACATAAATTTTTACGCTACATAAATTTCCGTCTCCATATCCCAATAGAAAATCTTAACTATACAAACTTATTATATTTTACCAGTTTATTGCCACCATCGGACAGGAGAGTTTTATCCGATCTGATTTTATTATATAAAATTGTAAACTCGCATTACCACAGCCCTGAAATTTTGTCCTTAATAATGTTCCATGTACCCAGTCGAACTACTCGAGTGCCGACGCCTTTTTACTGTGACAATACTAGAACAAATGCTCACTACAACTCGCTAGTACCTAGAATACACAGGTTAGGTAACAATTATACAAACATAGCGGACGTGTTTGGTTCTGGCCTGTCACAGTATAGGGGCGCGATACTGAGAGCGCTTCATTCCGCCATAATGTAAATTATATACACTTTCTTTTTATTGTTTTTCTCTCTGTTTATATTATTTTTGCAAATAACTGTTATATACCTACATATGTAAAAGCCTATTTAGGCGTAAATGAATGAATAAATAAGTATATTTATCAATACAACCCACAGAAAATTAATTACACTCCAATCTCCAAACATATAATAATTTACTGAAATTTGCTATCGGGTGACTTTCCCTTCCATGGGGTGCGACCATCGTCGACCTTAAATAACTTCTCCCCTTTCCATGGAGACTTCCTTGCACTAAGGGCAAAGAACACTGTAGCTAGATATGTACCAGCATATATATAGACATCCTGGCTCTATATTTCCCAGTCCTTTGTCGTCCTGTACTTCAGTCTCACCTAGCTTCCTTCCATCGCATAGTTCTGTGTACTTAATGTGCCTTGATCTTAATGAACAGGCAAATTGCTTTATTGATTTCCGAGTTTCGTTAACAATATCTAATGGCGCTCTAGAGACGATTTTTTTTACAAAAATGCACTCTATAAATTATCCATTGTAAGCATGCTACATCGAAATATATATTATTTTGTCTTCATTTGAAAATTACATCGGCAATTTTTTAAATTACATATTTCTTTTTTATTTACTTACATAAACTATTAAACTATTTAAATCATAATACATGCATATTTCGGTGCAGAGTATTTTCGTACAATAAAATGTGCACAAAGTCTGTCTTGAGGCATTCACCTATTAGAACAAACTTGGGGTTTAAAAATGTATAATTATATTTGTAATTAAGTGTTAAATTGCAAAAAAAAATATATAGGAAATAAATAAATTATTGATAGGAAAACCATCAAGAGTAGTTAATATAATTGATAAATAAGATTAAGAAGTTAATATAATTGACGAAGAAAATTAAATGGAAATGGCCAAGTGACGCTCGGAGGTTGGATAATCGACGAACGAATCAGTCATCCATTGGTACCCGAAGGAAATAAAGACACTAACAGACCGCCCTGAAATTTTGGTTATTTTATTTTATTCTAGTCTATTAAAACTATAATTTATACATACTGTACAACCCCAAAGGGACCAACTCTTGTGCTAGTAAAGGGACTTATACTTTTAAGTGATTTCTTATCTTGTATACGTGTGTTTAAAAAAATATTTAATTCTTAATTATGTTTTTGAAGTGTTTATTTAACTTCTGTTTATTTGTTTGATCTCAGTTATCTTATTTATTACTATTATAACTATAACTTGCCATAACCTATCACAAATGATGGACTATTAATTTCAATTGATCACAAGAATCAATTATTATGCAAAATTAATCTAAAATTTAGAAAAATATTTTTTACATTATTATAATTTCCAATGTGAATGAACTCACCATTTTTTCTTTTAATATTTCTTTTTTTAAGGTTCTGTTATTCCAAATGACTAATGATCTCTAATTGCTAAATCCTACTCAATTTTCTTTAGTTTTTCGTGATAATTAAAATTTGACTTGCACAACAATTAAAAAATCATAGATCGCTTACGTCGCTAAGATGTGAAGAGAGCCATCTAGTAACGTTGAGGCTGTGAAAATAGAGCCATTTAGCGTAGCGTAGCATTTTGGTAGCGTTAGTGACGGAGATTGCTAAATTAGTGATGGATATTGTTACCTAGAGCATAATGCATTTTGATGCAACTAGAAGAAAGAAATTGAGTATCGCCTATTGTTTTTTGCTAGGCCCTGTGGTCGACTACGGTGGAGGTTTTGAATATTTTGTAATATTTGATAAAACAGTAACACTAACTGTATTTGTTGTGCCTGACTTTCCCAAACTTCCAACTTCTCTAATCACATCCATTCTCCTGTTAGGTAATCTCATAGGCATATATAATATATATATATATCTCATAGGTATGTCATCGTGTCGCAAGGTTTATGATTTTGCGTAGGCTGTAAACTTGCGTAAGAGTTTATGTTCGTAACCATATATATTATATTCAGATAACATCAATTTTTTTTTTATTAAATTTATTTAGTAAATGTACAAACTTAAGAGTGTATTCAATATAATATTATTAATACACATTTATATTACACACTTACCCACTTTTAAATGAGAATTTATTCTCGTGTTTAAAAGTGGGGGCATTATCATATATGTATATATCTATTGTTAATGTAATCGTTAGTGTAAGACATTAGATTAAATAAGTAAGATATAGATAAAGAAATATTAGATTAAGTTATAAAAATTAAGACATTAAATTAAGTAAGTAAGATATAAACAATACAAGAAGACAAAAATGTAAGACATTAGATTAAGTAAATAAGATATACACAAGGAAACTTTAAATTAAGTTACAATAATTACGAAGGTATTGTAATAACATTTAAAAGTATATATATATATTGTTTTTGATAAGATTTTTTCATTGCGTTATTGTGATGGTTTTTTGTAAATGATTTTTCAATTTAGTAGAATTTTTCTATAATTTTTTTCCGTCTTCATTTCATTGGGAAGAGCATTAAAGAATGAACATGCAAAGTTTAGAACTGGTGAATTTCTAAGTAGTCGACCTTTTTACTCCCTTTATATTAACTCGTGGCGTCTGCATGTCTTCTTGTCTGATGAAAAAACTTTGGATCCATTTAAACCCCTTTTCCGTGATCCAATCGAGCTGAAACTTTGCAAGCAGACTCGTGGCGACGATCAAGAAAATCTACCAAATTTTCGTTAATAATAATTTTTTGAATTTTTAATGGTTTTTTCATACAACTTACAAAGTTGTATCAAAATATTTCAACGCGTCTGGTAGACACAGAACCTGATTATAGTATAATTTTGGATTTTTGGAAAAATTTTATTACTCCCTTTCGTAGCGTCGCCCGACCGAAGCCCAACGCGTAGGTTAAGCGCCAAACCAGTTTCCACTAGTAAATGAGAAAGGGAGTGCAATAAAAACTTCGTTTTTATGGGTTAGTTTTTTTTAGGTCACTATTTTATCAAGTATTTTTCCAAAAATAGACCTTTAGAAAAATCTAATTTTGATATTTATGATTCGGAAATTTTGCAGAGGTTCACCGTGTTAGATGGACGCAACACAGACAATCAAAGTACAAACAAATTCAATTCAGATTGGCGGCGAGAAGAGTGCATTTAATAGAGAATGTATTCTTCTATGGATAAAAACCACTTAAAACTTCGTCCATGATTAAAAGCTTGTAAAATAACAATGTCCATCGCCCACCCAGCTGTAGGTAGATTGTGTATATCTTAAATCTTCTCCTCTGCCACAAGGACCCCCAGGACATATCGTACGTCTTCACACTTGGCTCGTGTCAAACTTATCTTTCTTCCTTGGAGAGTTTCGCTTCATTTCCTTAATGGCACTCGTAACAGGTAAGTGTAGGTATGCTTTTGTGGTGATAATAATGTTTTTTCTTGTATTACAAGTGCGTAATTATATCACTTAATATAAAAAAATTATAAACAATTAAATATAATTTGTAAAGTGTCGTCATTTTTAGTGAAAATAAATTACTATATCAAAAATATCGACGGCTCCTACGTATAATATCGTAACACACAAATCGACGATTTTTAGTTTTTTGTTATTTCTTAAGTATTTAATTATATCTTTATTTCCAAAAAAGAAAAAAAAAATATTTTGCAATAAATAACGTTTTTTTGGACGTATTTTATCGTATCTCAAACAATCACATATTTTTTACGAAGTATACTATCGTATGTAACACTTACGATAATTTGCGTTGGAAAATAACATAAGATAATTATCTTATGTAACACTTAGGTTATTTTACGTCTTTTCCGAAGTAAAATATTGTAAGTCATTTATACGATATTTTACGTCGCGTCTTTTCCGAAGCATAATACCGTATGTGCATTTCTACAAAAACCTTCAATATTTTCGATTTTTTTGTGATATTTATGAAACTACAGTATAAAGTAAAATATTGAAACGAAATTCCAAAAAATTGGGCAATATTTAGAATTATACCGGACGAAAATATGTTCAAATCCTTCTCCTGTAAAATTTAATTTTGTGGGTTACGATATTATACGTAGGAGCCGTCGACATATATTCAGCATTTCCTTCCTTAAATTCACTTATACTTTATTCACAAAATATTATTTTAAATATAAATTCTCTTCTTAAATAAAATGATACCTTTGCAAATATTATATATAATAAATAATATTTAAGCTATTTTCTCGGAATTTAACCTCGATTAAAAATAGGTGTTAATATAAACGATTACAAAGGTCGGAATAAATGAAATGCTTAAATACTGTTTAGGGCTCGGGGCTATGGAGCTTATGAAAAGTTAAAAGGATTTATTAAAATGAAATATATTTAGATTACATGGCTTTCTCTATCTCTTAACACAACTTAATAAACACAAAAGAAAAATGAAAATCCTCAAGTTAAAAAGTATCGGAATATTTTGAGTATGTCCAATTTTTTCAGACCAGAACAGAATATAGATGTCTCATTTAGCGACATCTGTGGTCATTCAAGGGGAAGGAAAAAGCTTTGTGACCGGCCGCGGTGAGGATCCTTGCAACTCACATGTGAAACGTGGCGTATAATTGAAATATATACAACTTCCACAAATTAATATAATAATAAGACATGGTATTCTATCATGGGTGGAAATGGCGATCGTTACATATGTGTAAAGTGATCACTTAAGCCAACCGTACGATAGGTCGTAAGTCCTATGTACACCCATAAAGACTTCTATACCTACTCACCCTTAATAAAAAATGTACAGTTTCGTCTCTGTGAGACATCTATAATATAAATCAATTAAAAAGTATAATTTAAGTTTATATTTCAGGATACTGAATGCGACTTCAGGTTTCAAAATGTCGATTTATGCTTTTTTTATTAACAAATATTCATTCCAATGTGTGTCTTTAAACTTTTTATTATTAACAAATTATTATTAAAAATTAAAACAAATCGCTTTGTTTGAACCAATAATTTTATTTTAAAACTCTCAACATGTTTCGGAAACCAACGGTCCCTTCTTCAGGAGTATACAAGGTATATTGATTAAATTATTATTATTTAAAAACTCAATATCTCTGGTATCTCTAATGCACCTGGCGCAATCAAAGTCTTGTTCAAATCCAACTGAAGAAACTGTGAAAATCTTAGAAAATCACCTGTTCACCAGCTTTTAGGTAATATCATGTCCTTTAAAATTAATTTCCTGCAATCACATCAGTGTTCCATTCCTTTCAACATGGAAGATATCTAGGATGAACATGGGTAGAGATTTTAAATATATTAGATTGTGGTAGAGAAATTAAATATATAAATGAAATAGCGCTAAATTGAATGATAAAACGTTAGCGGATAATTTTTGGTCCTTTGAGAAATATACTTTGGCTACACTTTGACTAAAAACTATTTATTTTATATAACGGTAATCAATTTTTAAAAACAATTTTTACTCTCCGAATATTCATTGTTAAGGATAAAAAAATAAGTATATGAATAAAAAATAAAATTATAACAATACATTTTATGATAAATTTGTAAATTTTAGGTCTAGAAACCGCTTTCTCTCTTAGTGGTGGGTTTGCGATGGAAAAGAAAATACATTAATACTCTTGTCAAAATACCGATACTGAACTTGAGCAGAAATATATCTTCGTATCAAAATATTATTGCTGAAACCGATAACAAAAAGCGTCCAATTCTGAAACTGGACTATCTCGGCATTGTTAGTTAGTTAATTAGTACTTATTAAATGACTAGCTGTAACCCGTCAAAAATGACGGCACCATTACATATCGGTAAGGAATAAGTATGTATTTATTTTATTTTAAAAAAATGTTCGAAGAAAAAAAATTCGAAATAAGAATTTTCGAAAAAATAATTTCAAAAAAAAATTTTCAAAAAATTTTTTTTCACGAACATTTCGAAAAGAAAAATTTACAATCAAAAAGTTACGGACGTTACACGAAGTCCGGACGGACGGACGGACAGACAGACAACGAAATTATTTTAATCGGGATTTTGAATTACCAAACTATGTATGTTTATTAATATCATGTTTTTGCGGCCACCTATAAGTAATTACACAAATACATTTTAATTAAATTCTGATAAAAATACCTGAGATTTTCAATATGCTAGAAGGGGTGAATAATTATTTATGAGAAGACAAACCAACCAACGTAATAAATAATGTATACACATGGTGTTGAATATTAACAACTTTCTGAAGTACATACCTCTTCCCTATCCTTGTATCGGGAGCGCATAACCTCTCAGGATAGGTATTAATATTTCTCCCCAACCAGACAGGAGTAACGTAGCAACCGTATATCAGCTTATATACAATATATACATGCGTTTCATACGAATACATAGAAACCTGTTAAAACTACACACAAGTGTCAGACAATCTTCCTCCCGCCAGCCGCCAGCCGCCATCCTTTCGTACAGTTATCGGCCCTAATGGAAACATATTTGTTCTAAGCTCTGTAGCGGAATTGAAGCTTTATGGTCATTATGGTTTCTGCGCTCCTGGTACAAGTCTGTGCAAATACGAAGACTATTTGAAATGCTTGAAATATTTAACAACTAAAATATGCATTAATAAAAAAATAAAATATCTTAAATAAATATTGTCATATTACTACTCCCTTTATTTAACTCGTGGCGTCTGCTTGCTTGCCGTCAGCAAAAACTTTGGATCGATTTTTGACCCTTTTCCTGTGATCCAATCGAGCTGAAACTTTGCAAGTAGACTCGTGGCGACGATCAAGAATATCTGTCAAATTTTCGTTAAAAAAAATTAATAATTATAGTATAATTTCGGATTTTTAGAAATTTTATTGTTTTTTTCAAATTGGAATCATTAGAAAAGTTTGATAACAGCGGCCCGATAACGTCGCGGAATATTTTCTATATTCCGTCTGTATGCATAATAGGGACTTCACTTCGAATGTCGAAAATCTAAATTTACTGACAAATGTTTTTAGAATTTAATCTTCAAAGCATGAAGCGTCTTATCAAAGCTCAAAACTTCTGACATTTTAGAAATATATTAAATTACCGTAAGTTTTGTGTTATGTTACATGTTTTAATTCATCTTTAATTGTTGTTATATTTTACAAAGAAAGGGAATATAATGAAAACTTGTTTTTTATGGGTAACTTTTTTTTAATATCAATAACTTAATAATTAGGTCCATTTCTTTTGTTGATATTTTTATTACAATTAATTGTAAATATTAAAGTACGAGTAGTTTCTGACCATAAAAAGTATTAATAATGATGTATAAAATAGATCGTTCCCAGTTTGATTGTTATTATTATGGCTTTACGGCTATTAATATTATATGGAAGCTCAAGAATGCTGGCCATCAGTGTAAAATAAAATAATATGATTTTATTGGAAACGGAAATTGCAGATTTATTATACGTATTTAAAATTATTTATTCGGAATATCGAAGCGGGTATGCGGAATATAAAAATACAGACAGTTGTGAAATATACAATATAATACCCCATCTGGTGAGTGAGTGATATTGGGTTGTCTCGAGGGAGGCAGACAAATCCAAATACTAATGAGGTATTTATTTCAACGGTAGCTTACCATGTTGCTGTACGACTTTGAATTGTGATATTATAAATTCAGCTTGTTATATCCCTCGCTTTTCCAAATTATCTCATCTGCTGAATTCCAAATTATCTACAATTTAAATTGACACCTAAATGGTGACAACTCTCGGATTTCTAATTTATTTTGACTGCTGAATCTGTGACAGTATGGTAATGCAGAACAATAGACGATCTATAAAATGGTGCTGGTGATAACTGTTGCCTCGTACTATTACCCAAGACGTGTCAATCAATATATAATTAATCCCATTCTATTAATTTTAATTAATTAAACAACTTTTTATTAACCACTCAACAAGTAACTCTACGTCTACCGGTTTCGATACCACTGTATCTCATCAGAACGGACGCAAACTAACTATCCATTACTTATTCTAGCAAAGCAATTAGTGGGGGTAATTGAGAAGTGGACGCCGAAATGCGGAATGTATCAAGTAACGGGCTATTCATAAAATTTATCTGGTTTTTAATAATGTTGGCTTTAGTGTTATCTAAGTAATCTTATCTAACGCCTCTATTATTTACATGTAGAATCTCGATACCGTCTTTTTTTTTAAAAGTGCGGCCTGTTTCCAAAAGCTGGTTCGCGAATTCAGAGAAGTTATTGTTTTTAAGATATCTCAGGTGTTCCTTTACTCTAACATTAAAATGATGTGCCATTTTATCTATATAAAATGCCGAACCGCCATTACAATTTAGTTTATAAATACCGGAATGATTTTTCTAACTAACTAACTAACCAACTAACCATCACGCCGTTTCCCCGCAGGGGTAGGCAGAGAGGATTGAACGCCTTTTGCTGCGGCCATATACATACATCTTCTCATACAAGTTCTACGGTTGTTGCGGCTTTTAACGGGGCCATCCTCAAACACTTGTTGTATCTGATCGTGCCAGGTCTTTCGCGGACGCCCTCTATTTCTGTTGCCTTCGACACTCGCCTCATATATTTTCTTAACCACCCTTTCCTCGTTCATACGTTCCACACGACCAAACCATCTCAGCACTCCTTTCTTTATTCTATCTACCACACTACAGCCAGCAGATTTTTCGCTCAATCAAAATCATTAAATGGCAGGAATAATAGGAAAATGATTTAAAGTAATTTGTTGTGTACACGTCTCTTGTAAATATCTTGTATCTTGTATCTTGTAAATACCTCCATCAATATTTTCCTCCAAGATACAATAAAAACTTGGTGGATGCACTCAAATAATGCAAAATAATTTCCATTACAATTTCAGTAGCTCGCCTACTGAGCTACTATTCCCCACGAATGCTCTGAAAATAGTAAAGAGGTAGATATTTGGTGTATTTAAAAATTTTTGTTGAGTAGATAATACTACTGAGCAGCATTATGACAATGCAAGAAATAAAGGATAAATTTAATATATATTTTTTAATGTTTTTATTATTTATTTACGCCCACGGGGCTTTTACAAGAAATAATATGAATATAAAATACATGTAATAAAATAGTGCAGTTATGCACTGTAACTTAAATTTGTTAAAATAAAATAAAATAAGAAAAAATACGGTTTAAAAAAAGGATTAATTTATTTATTGCAGGTTTTTACATGAAAAATATTAATATTCAATAAGTATAGAATGATAGTGCAATATATTGTAATTTAAATATGTTAAAATAAAAATTTGTTTGAAAAACTTAAGCATACTTAGAAATAATTCATTCAATGCAAAAAAAGGAACATTTAAGGTAAACAAAGCAAAACATCAAAAAATATTTAAAAATAAAATAAAAACATAAAACAAATTATAATTTAAAAATTTGAAAAATAATTAACATAATGCAAGTACGAAAACACATATGGTAAACAATACAAAAACTTGAATAAGTACTTAAAAATAAAATACAACAATATAAAGTTTATATATCTGCGAGGCGTGAAATAAAATTGCATTAAAATTGTAGTCAGGATTGTCTAATAGAATATGTGACTTGTAGTGTAAGAAAGTTATGTCAATTTTCAAATGTACGTTATTATACGAAAGTATAGTATTAGAAAATATATACTCTTATTGCACCTGGTCTTTACTGCCGCGCCGTAATAGATCGTTCGTCAGTGTGCCTTTATTTTATTTTATTTTTTATTTTATTTTATTTTATTCGGCCATCCAACAGGGAGACATAATTGCTTAATATAAAATATATATATTTGTTTGATAGATCAAACCAATTAAATTTTAATTAAATAGAAAATAAATTTAATTAATTAATTAAACAGATCAAAAATAATTAATTAAATAGATCAAAAATAAAAATAAATAATTGACAGGGCAGACAAGAACACATCGGCAAAGTTTCATTTTGTGTTAGTCCTTCCAACGTTCCTTCTGGAATCATAGGTTAATTTGAGATTTTTTAATGATGATGAAGTTAATATTGATTTAAAGCAACGCTTACGTGATCTCAAAGGAGCTTTACAAAATAAGTGAGCCTAGTGCTGAGTGATGATCAAAGTGAAACTTGAAAGTGAACTCCACGAGTCAATCGAGTCTTAAGAGCTTTACAGTTGAAGATACAATTACCGCGTAAGTTGGAAAAAATATTCAAAATCCTTGAATTTTTTTAAAGCCACAATGGGTAATGGGGCCCAATTACTGTAGCGAATCGCATCATGAAGTCAAGCTTGAGTAGATTACAAAGATTTTGACTTCACCAGGAATTAAACCCGGAACCAATTGTTAGGAAAGCAGTATGATGCATATTGGACTACGAATACCGCTTGTAAGGGATCCTATAGGAAAAAAGAGGCGAAATATATCACCGAAGGTACTTAAAAAGCATCGACGTGATCAGACTTTTAAAAAGAACAGGCGTACTTTGGTCCACAGACCAAAAAAATATGATACCTGTGTATTTATATATATTTTCTTAAATATGTTATATAATATATTTTATCAACTAGCAATATTATACTACAAATATTTAGGGGTGAAGGTGAGCGTCGATAGTCACCAATTTGTGGTGATCGATTTATGTGGAGAAAGTTGCTTTATGGTCACCACCCGTTATGTAACGGGAATTCTCCAATGTCGTGGAATGTTTAATGTATTTATTTACTGATAAAACAATTACAAGCTATACATAATTACGATAATAAAGACAATGATAAAGACTCGACGGATCCGGGCCTCCGGCCTACGCCGGGGGTAGTTGAGAGACTGACATGCCCGTACAGGGCGTTGGCTATTTTAGGGAACAAAACTCTCTTCTCTTGAAGTCTAACTGTATGCGTGTGCTGACGATGCTCTAGGCATCGACCTGTGCCGATGTCTCGTGTATACTCCCGTTCCTCAGTTTTGTTTACGCAGACTCACCATGTTTGTGTGACCTAGATTGGTGGTTATATATTTATGGGATGAAAAGCCATAAATATATAAATAAAATATGATATGATCATTATTTTTAATAATACTTAGACGGTTTAGCATAAAAAATAATATTATTAAAAAATCTATACTTACGACATGTACATCGTAAAAGGTCTTAATCTTTCTACATTCGATTCTGCATTGGCAAATGCTGTATCACCATTTACACATTTCATATTTTTATTCCATCATCGTCATAAAAAACTAACCTATAAAAACCAAGTTTTTATTATACTCCCTTTCTCATTTACTAATGGAAACTGGTTTGGCGCTTAACCTACACGTTGGGCTTTGGTCGGGCGACGCTATGAAAGGGAGTAATAAAAAATTTCCAAAAATTCAAAATTATACTTTAATCAGGTTTAGTGTCTACCAAATGCGTCGCAGTCTCTTCATACAACTTACTAAGTTGTATGAAAAAACCATTAAAAATTTCTAAAAATCCAAAATTATACTATAATTATTTCAAAAAATTTAAGGAAAAATTGGTAAATCTTCTTGATCGTCGCCACGAGTCTGCTTGCAAAGTTTCAGCTCAATTTAATCACAGGAAAAGGGTTAAAAATCGACACAAAAATTTTTCGTCAAGCAAGCAAGCAGACGCTACGAGTTAAAAGAAATGGAGTAAAAAAGTAACCAATTAAAACCAAGTTTTTACAATACTCCCTTTCTCATTTTCGGTTTCGTGTCTACCATATGCGTCGGAATCTCCATACAACTTACTGAATTGTATGAAAAAAACATTAAAAATTTGAAAAAAACAAAATTACACTATAATTATTAAATTTTTTTTAATGAAAATTCGATAGATCGTCTTGATCGTCGCCACGGGTCTGCTTGCAAAGTTTCAGCTCGATCGGATCGCGGGAAAAGGGTTAGAAATGGATCCAAAGTTTTTTCGTCAAGCAAACAGACGCCACGGAGTAAAAATAAGCATAAACACGTCAATTATCATTTGTCTCATGAATAACCGACGATTCGCAAGCATTGTAAAACGTTTCCGGTTTCTTGTTGCAAGGTCTTCCGGCCATCAGCGCCCATCAGCCTCTCGGGAGGATGATCCCACGACCGGTCCGGTCCCGCTGGACATGATTGTCCTGCAGGAGGAGAGACGTGCTCCGAATTACGTCCACCGGATGGCGAGCGAAACATCACAACGTCTGCTCTTAATTGATATCGACGAAGTTCTTCGGGATTAATTAATTAAACCGGTGCCCGCAAAAAGTGGAAACATGTCTTATTTGTAATAAGGTGTGTTTATGGTGAACGAGTTTTTGGTCGTAGTACACACGTCAGATACAAGAGTTGTTAAAAGTTTAATTGTATTATTACCATGAACAATAAATATTAAGAATTTTATTGAATTTAAAAAAAAAAACTTTTTAAAACCAAATTAATTAATCAATTAGAAAGACATACAGAAAAATCTAATCTAATTCGAACCCGGGTCACCTCCTTTCCGGGGCCGGTGCTCTGGCCACTAAGCTATAGGAGCCTTGAATTTAAAAAAAACATTTCAAATGCTACATCTTCCGCAGGTTATTATATTTGTGTTAATTTATATAGTGCCATTTTTGAGTAAGGGACGCTTCAAGAGCGCTTTACAAGTGCGAAATCCAGTTTTTAGGCTCTTCTTGAAGTGTTCCTGGTTCTCCATAGATCGCAGCACTGGAGGCAGCTGATTCCACATAGCTGGGCCCGCAAAGCTGAAAGCACGTTCCGCATACTTGGTGGCTCCAGGTCTCCTTGGTACTACCAGTCTGCAGAGTGCCTCCGATTTAGCTGACCGCAGTGTTAGTCTGAGTATCGTCTTCCAGTGATATTGTCTGGGATATAGAGGTCGATCAAACATTGTGGAATTTGCTATATGATTTTTATCGTATTAGTACATCATTAACCATTCATGCAAGAATAAATGTTATGTCCGATGCAGTACCTCAAATATGTTGTAGTATCTTCAGTCTTTTGCGAATAATCTAAACAATAACTATGTGGACGATTCGCCTGCAACTGGCAGTTACTTGAGAAATGGCAATATGTTTCTGCATCCAGCGTAGAGCCGATAACTAGTAACTTCACGGGAAATAGTATCGTAAACCTTACATAATTATCAGTGCATTATTCCAATTTATCTGGTTTTAAATGATAAGTAAGAATAAAAATGTTGCACTTCTTAATTTTGTTACTTCCAGCCCACAAGGCAAAAGGCGACCAACTGGGTGTGGAAAAAATCGTGAGAAAAGACTACACATCATTGAAGTTGAGAGGCTTTGAGCAAGCAAGGTATTCCTATTTCCAAAACCGATTAAATTTATGTATGATTTCTTCTTGAATTACTTCAATAACTCTTACCTGCAATAATAATAATAATAATAATGTTTATTCCAGCGTAACCAGGTTTTTAGTGCAAGACCTGGTCCGCCGTGTAGTTTGAAAATTACATATATGTTATATTGTACATGGAGAGAAAATATAAAAAGAGAAATAATTAAAGTAATAAAGAAAAAAAAGAAGAAAAGGGAAAAGAACAGCTATTAAATAGTTAAAATAAAATACACCATAAAAAATCGACATTAAATACACATACACATATATACCAATTTCAAAGTTCTAAAATCAATAATCAATATCAATAAAATTCTAAAATAATAGTAAGAGTATGGAGTGCTTCATTTCTTGCTACACTTCCACTCGTTACGGTTACGGAATCGCATATCTGTAACTATTCTGTATCCGATGCCACTCTTTAATTAGGGATCCAGACCTCCATGACAGGGCCGCTTGCACCAGAGAGTTGGTGCTGTGCTCCAGCCTCAGCTTGAGGCCAGCAACACGATGTCTCAGGAGCGGGACGAATCCATGAACTCGGCCTTCGGCAAACATTGTGGAAGCGCTGCAATAACGTGCCAATGAAACATCTATAAAAATATGATCTTCTTTTGATGTGGGTGATTCTGGGATGCACCTGAACAAGTTCCTCCTAAAGTAAGGAAAGAATGCTGAAAATCAGGAACCTTGAAGAAGAAAAATATGATGGCCGAATAATCTGAGGTAATATTTTGGTCAGTCTGCTGAAGAGCTGTTCTGTAGAGAGATTATTGCCAATATCTGTTGCACGAACAGGACAGGATAAGGAAAAAAAATGAATCATCCAGAACATTCCAACAAAACATTCATTCATTCATCTTCATCCCCCTGTCAAAACACTTGTCAGTGTGTTTCCATGTTCCCCTGTCTTGCGCTGCTTCTTTATGAGTCAACCAGTCTAGATCATTCTGTTTTCATACACATTTTTCTGTTGCCTTTTCCAGCTTAATCTGGGGCGACCCAATGGCCGTCTTCCTTCCGAGGCTGCCAGGTGGATTCTTCTTGGTATTCGTTCCTCTGGCATTCTTAGCACACGTCCAAACCATCTCAATTGTGATTTTTCTATGTGTAGGAGAAGGGATCCATACCGAGTGTGTACCTTATATCGGCATTTCTCACTCTGTCTATCTTATAAACATTAATTACTTTATAATGAAACGTTGATTAATTAAATTAAGTATAGTTAATTAAGCTCGTTATTTTATTTTATTTATTTATTTATTTTATTTTTATCTATCTTAATAATTTAGTTCCACACATAATGTTGTGTGGGCTAATACATGATTTCACTTGGACATGTTGCATTCCATCTAATCATTTAAAAGTTTTTACAATATAATTTTTGCACTTCAGTTTAAACCCCCTTATATTCTCCATGTTTTTAATTTCCTTTGGCAGGCTATCGAAGATTTTTATACCTTTATACATCATACAATTTTGTGAGGTGTGTTTCTTTTTCTGTGGTAGTCTTCTGTTGTCGCTTCCTCTTGTATTTTAGGAATGAAAATCCTTATTCAGCTTCATCCTGTCATCAAAGTATTTGGGTACTAATCCATGTTTAATTTTAAATATTTGCACCATTACATTATATATTATTCTTTGATTTACAGTTTCTAGTCCTTAAAATATCCTTATTTAAAGCATTAACTTTGTGGTTAGACATTATAATAGAGTGTTAGTTAACTTATAATGCTAGAGTGTTAGTTAGAGTTAGTTAGAGTTTTAGTTAACTCATGCCTGTCTCTGACAAGATTAACACGCATGTGATGTGATGGTGAAAGTTTAACAATACTATGATTGTGATGTATAGTGTTGTAAACATAGTAGTATAGTGTTGGTCCTGACGAAGAGACGGGTACGTCTCGAAACCGGTAGACCTGAAACCTGGTAGTGGTTTTTACTATTTTGAGTAGCTTGTTGGTCTTGTGGTTAGGACACTGGCCTCGTGATCCAAAGGTTGCGGGTTCGATCCTCACTCCAGACTAGCAAGTTAGTCCTATTTTCATAGTACAAGCGCTTAGCTTAGTTTGAAAATAGTAAGAATATTGATGTGACACGTATTTCCGTGTTCACATCTCTATTTTTTTTTAAAAAAAAAAAAAAAAATATTTGGACATTATATATTATATTTTATTAAAAACATTAATGGCAACACCTTGATTATCCCAAATTTCCTCGCGAGAACAGCCAAGGAGTGTGAAATGGCCGTCACTGAATCACGAAATCGGATTTTGAAGGCTCCAAATGAACGTAAATCAGTTTGGACCGGGTGAAATTTGACGATGGTAACTTCGTTATGGAGGATGGTAATTAACACTGTATAACCCTACAGGAAGCGACGGCTCAACCAGAACATTCCCAGATATTTCCCACTTTACACTTCCATCCCCCGCTTCCTGGTTCCACTTCATGATCAATTTCCCCCGCCGTGTTTCAATGGACTCTCGCCAGCTTTCAGTTTAAAGGGCGAAATGGAAATTATATTCCGCTGAGCCAAACCATGCGCCATTCCGGAGGAATCTTAAATATGCTTATATGACACCGTTAAGTTAATATTCCAAGCGTTACGCCCGTAAATCAGGTGAATAATTGGATAACGTTTGAGGTTTTCCAGAACAATAGAGAGCCAACCATTTTTTAAAGGGAAAATAAATTAATAAATGTTATAAAAGAAGTTTATACTAATATTTAAAAAAATACATATTAAATAATAAAGATAAGGATAATTTTTTAAAAAAATCGGGTGTTTATAAATTAATTTGTAATGATTGTGATTATTTTTATATAGGAAAAACGTGTAGAAATTTTGAAATTAGAATTGAAGAACACTTAAGGTGTTTAAATAGTAATAATTATTCTGAATTTGCTAACCATCTTTTGGCTACAGGTCATTCTTTTGATATTAATAAGGGTTTACAAATTTTACATACAAATTATACAGAATCACAATTTGATAAATTAGAAATTTTGGTAATAAGAAAGAGTGTAAATAGTAAATTGAATATTATAAATAATCAAGTCCTTTTTGCAAATAGTTATCTTTGTAATTTATTTTCATATTAATTAGGTACTTTATATTATTATTTTCCATATATAACTTTTGATCTATACTTCGATTTTTAAATATTATTTTTGTTTTCCTGATGAAGAAGCCATTGGCTTTGAAACATGTTGATTTTTTTCAATAAATAAGTGGTTTAAACAAAGTTAATTTATATTAATTATAATTATGTTACCACAAAATAAATTTGCTACATTTGAAGAAGAAGTATACTGATACATTTAAGATGTGGGCCTCTATCCATCTGCGAAGTATCAGACCTGTATACTCTAAAGTAGCAGTGTGATTTTTATTTTATTTCTCTTACATTTAATGAAGTTATTATAAAATCCTGCACCCAATAATGCTATTTCACGCGCAGCTAGTGTAAAATGATCTGAATAATCGAGCGACAATCGTAGGTACTTAAAATGCCTGAAAAATATTTCTTAATTTTTCGTGAATTGGTCTTATCTTACGAAAATATTTTGAGTAATGTTTAAATGTTTATTTACTTTATCTTTGTTTGTTGATAATGTTTCGTGGGTTTAGTAGAAACACAGCCTTAAACCCTTATAAGAAACTTAAACTCGTGTGCACGTCATTATATACAAATCCACAAATTCATTTAACACAAACTATCACCACATTGACATTTTCAACGCAACAATAAGAAACATAAAACAAACAATATCTACACTACCGCACCCAAACTAATTTGTACATTATATCTTCCCTTCTACTCCCGTCCCACATTCCCCTCCACCCTCTCCATTCGCTATTAATGTATGTTAAAGTAAATTTTTAAATTCAGTGGAAAATTTTTAAGATTGTTTTAAAATAAATAAATAAACACACAAATACACACACTCACACAAACTCACTATTGGACATGTTTTTTCTTATTTTTTTATCGATTGTATATATGTGTTTTCTTGTAATTGGCCCAAAACTCTGTACATCAATTATTGTTTTTTTTCAAGATTGATTAATTATATGGCTGTAAGAAAACCAATAAATGAAAATAAAAAAAAATAAAATTAGATTTGACAGCAAGACTCAAACGTGTGAAATAACGTAACCTAGGGCTAAAGATATTTACAACTATTTACTCTGGTAAAGGGTTTAAACAAAAATTTATTCCGTTTTAACTACTGTTATGGAGATTCTGATTCATCCAACTGACGAACGTTACATTAATGGTCAATGAAATGATATTTAATATACAACAGAGCACAAGCAAATCGCTTAAATATTTTGTCTCGAAAAACACACATTTTATCATTATTTTCATCTTTACTACTAAAGCTAAAATTACGTCGCATTTAATTCTTGAGATTTTTGTTTGGAAACAAAAATAAATAAAATATATGTATAGGTGTATATTTAAAATAGAATTAATCAAAATGGCTAGCAGTACATCACATTGAATAACTTTACTGGCCTTTGTCAGGAGTGTCGCTCTTCGGGAGCTGTTCCTGGGGATGCTTTTAGGGGTAGGAGTGGGGCGAGGGTACCGACAGACAGGGTGGAGGGGGTCCCAGGGGAGTGCCGGCGGAGGGGAAGCGAAGGAAGCAAAAATACACTGATATTTATTTTATAGATGTCAAATTGCGAAGGTACGCAATCCTCGAGATCAGAGTGGAACTTTCTAGAAGGCGGGAGATGCGAAGGAAATCGGTTAGGGTGTTTCCAAGATTTATTGTAATAGTGTGGTACTACTAGTGAAAACCTGTAATTGGCTTTTATGTTTGTATTTACTTAATTATTGTTTTTTCTGTGGTTTTCTGTTCTGTGGAAATGTGGTTTTCTGAATAAATATAAATATAAAAATAATGACTACCTAAAATGCTTCTTATATTCATTTGCGTATTACCACTAGTTATTACATTATTTTAAATGCACAGAGTATAATGTATATTATATAATACTTAAGCCATAATAATTTGTGTATTTACTTAAATTTTCATTCAAATCTTTTTACACTTATGTTGAGGAGCGCGCTTATCAGGGGCGTGCAGTTAGAACAAGGAGCATGACTTTTATTTATATATTTTTAAAAAAATCCAAATTAAATATGTGTTTAGCAAAATATTACAAAATATTAAAATCTGAATAATATTTTAATTATTATGATAGGAATATTACGAGCTATATCTATTATTTCGGTTGATTTTCAAAATATATGCTTAGGAAAAAATCATGCTTCTTGTTCTACCGGCACGCCCCTGGCGCTTATGTTTGTTAGGTCATTTTTAAGTGATTGTACTATAGTAGTATTAATATTCTTAACATCAACATTATGGTAAATAATTATCAATTACAAAAAACTAATATTGTATAAATCACGTCGATTATTTTTTATTTTCAACATTATATACTATAACAACGGGGTCCAGAGGTCTGCATCAGGTAGACGCCATTCGCCAACTCTGAGGTGAGCCTACACTTCAGCTGCTGGAAATATTGTAGAAACTGCCAGCCGTTGCCAGAATATTAATTTAGTAAACTGGCATTTGCGGTGGTCCTCTACCTGCCCGAATAAGGAACAGTGCATCAGAAACTTTATTTAAAATGTTATAAACACGGTGTATTCATATATCAATAAAATCATTTTTGATTGAGATTGTAATACCACAGTATACTAAGAACAGTAATACGTCTTCATACAAACTGGCCGCTACCCATTAGAATGTGTGCGTGCGTGCTCGGCGCCGTGTACGCACGCACTGCGACGCACACATTGACATAGAATATGGGGGCACAAGGCGGCGGCAGTAAGGGCCGTGCCTTCGGTGCCATTCGCGCTCGCAGCCGCCGCTTTAAAAAAAAAAATGCGCTTCCTGAAAAAAATGCCTTTTTTTATGTTTGTGATGCTTTACCACAAAGGTGTGTTGATTATCACAAAGACTGAGTTTTTAAAGTCTACGTTGATGTTAATCAGCGTTCTTGCAGTTTAAGTGCAGAAACTAGGTATACTAATTATAGAAATTTTCGGGTTTCGTGTCTACCTTATGCGTCGGAATCTCAGACGCTACGAGTTAAAAGAAAGGGAGTAAAACTAAAGTGAAAACCGTACCGTCAATGCAAGAGTAGGTTAATAACTCGCCGACATTCCAGAGATAAACTACTGTTCTGGGTATACTGTGGTAATACCCTCATAATGCGAAACACGTCTCAGAAAATTAAAAAGTTAGATCTTAAAAAACAAGTGTTGTTATTACCACATGTGTGATTACGGAGTTCTATAAACTTACCTGTGAAACAATAAAAATTATTTTTCTTTTTTGGGGCGCATCTTCCATTGATTGAATAATTGTAGAAATCATTAAACAATCTCTACAATGTGATCGCCAAATCCATCAATAAAGTATTCATCATGGTTTGAGAAAAAGCGCCACATGCTTTTGATTTTATTTCCATACGCATATTCTGAATTTGTTCTTAGTTTTTTTAATGATTTTATTTTCTCTTTTTAAATATAATATTATTTTCTACTTTTTAACCTTCATCCCATTAAATCTTATAATCAATTCTAACACTCGCTGAAATTAATAAAAATTAATCAAATCTCTAGGCGTTTTCATGTCTAATGTTTAACCTCAAAACTTAAACATCACTTTTAATATAATTCAAAGCGACAGATATCCCATAAAATAATACGTCAACATATAAATCTGTTGTGAATAATCAAAGTGACTTTAAAAATAATGAATGATTATTGTATTGTAATCAGGAACACGTCTCTCTGCAAAGTTTTAGAGTGATTATTTAAGATTTTTTGGTGACAAACAAGTGATGTTAAATGTAAAAAATTAAATTAAAAATGAAAACTAACCCTTTTAAAATAATGTCTATATGTTTACAAACAATTTTAAATAGTAAATAGGTACTATTGTAGGACTAATTAGTTATTGTATAAAAAACCCATGAATTATTTTTTTTACCAAAATGGTGCTATATACATTATCAATCCTTATTATTAAGTAAGGAACTGTTATCATATGATGTTTAATTTCATAAGGCTTACATTATTATTAATATTTAATAAAGTATGTCAGAAATTCTAGAGCCTCTGGAAATATTGCAAAAAAAATACCAAGCTCAAACAGGAAAACGGCGCTATATAAATTATCCATTATTATTATTTATAATAATGGCAACAAACGTGTGTCTACACCGCTTGTTAAGGTGATATTTTACCAGTCACTGGTTAAACCAGTCCATCCCTGATTCCCTTAGAATAAAATAAGGGCGAGTTTTTCCTGGGGGCGCTTCAGGCAAAGTTTGAGTTCATTTACTCAGGCGGTGTACTCACAAAACCTCGGGCACACAATACAACCGAGGCACTTGCCGCGCGGCATATGTACCTACAGCCGCGCGGCACTCCACAAACTGTCACACACATCTATTTAGAAATATTACTTCTCTATCGGTGTGTGGGTGATTTTTCGCGATAAATATAAAACCAACCCCCATTTTTTTCAGTGAACCTTGTGAGGTTTTGTCATGTTGTTTTATCGGATTAATGATTCTATTTGTATTACTGAACGTGTCCACTGATTCTGATGAGTTTCTAACCCTTAGGATAATAGAAACAGAATTTGCAACATAACCACATATTACTTTATCATTTTTTTGTTTGTTTCGGAGTTAAGTTAGTAGAGCTCCGTAACCACACCATATAAAAAAAAATTAGTTTTATTTATTATTATTATTTATAGAGGGTTATTTGTAAAACATTAATAACCTCACAGGACTATACTTCTACCTTGATTATGAGTCGAAAATGTTCAAGCTATTATGACCTAATATCAATAGTTAAGGAGATATGCGACATCAAAGTTTGCATTTTTTTTTCAATATTTCTGACTTATTTTTTGTCATACGTTGGACTATCGTTACATTAACTTATATCGAGTATGAAAAATATATTCCCTTTAATACAAGCCAAATAAAAAAAATAAAAACCTTCGAATTCCAATTGGAAAACATTCCAATTGGAATTTTTCAGGGTTTTAATCATTTTATTTAACTTGTATTGAAACGAATAAATTTTTCGTAATTGATATTAGTTACTGTAATGACAGTCCAACGTTTTACAAAAAATAAGTCAGAAATATTGAAAAAAGAATGCAAACTTTGATGTCGCATATCTCCATAACTATTGATAGCTTGAACATTTTCGACGCACAATCAAGGTATAGTCCTGCGAGGTTATTAATGTTTTACAAAAACCCTGTATTATTATTAAGCGCGTCATAATACATCTGAGTGTTTTTGTTACCTATTTTGCTATAGTATTTGTAATTAGATCTCATGATTTTTTGTAGTGTTAAAAATTGATACGCAGCATTTCTATAGTAACATAGAGTTGTACAATTATGTAACTAGTATTAAAGTAATCGAAAAAAAACTTTTCACAAAATTCCACCAAAATTGCTTTGATTCATATAATTTCACTAAAATTATCCCAATTATAATAATTTCATTGTATGTCTGTCTGTCTGTCCATCCATCCGTCCGCGTACTTCGCGTAACGTCCGTAATTTTGTAAATTAAACGGCCGGAGGTGGTGCTCGAACCCCGGGCAATCAAACTCGAACGCCGAGACTTGAAGACCGAGAAGATGCCGTCACCGTATTTGCGGGACCTTTGAAAAATAGACTACATATATAGAACTTAGCAAAGACGCGAACACTCGTTTAATATAAACGTTTTCTCCGCAACCAGCGACATCTTCTGCGTAGTGTAGTGGTAAGATTTTATTTTGATTTCTATTTTATTTATAATATTAATTTAATTCAATAATTATGTTGTCACGTTAGTTTTACGCACGCACAATCAGCAGGGTTCATATACCCGGCTGGTAAAATGTATATATATATATATATATAAAATAAATTAATAAAAGCCGTTATTAAAAGCGTAATTGGTTAACGCGCCTGCCCCGGATAAGAGGAGATCCGTGGTTAATTGATTAATAAATTTGGTTTTAAATTTCACAGAACTTTGTCCTGAAAAAAAATGCAACTTCCCAATAAGAATATGTACTTGAATATAATCAATATAAAGTCTTCACTTGGTCTGGGTTCACATACTTGACTTTCAGCTATTGAAACATATTGAAACGTTCTGACATAAGTCTCACCGTCCACCCGCAATCCAGAACCCCCAGCCTTAGGCAGATCCTTCAAATCCTACACAAGTATTCGAATATATACTAGTAAGAAAAATTTAAAATATTAAATTTTAAAAATTTTAAATTTAAAGTATTTCGATTGATTCTAAACTGGACAAAGTTTTTCGATATTTTTACATAAGACTTAATTTTATTAACATTGATTCTTGTCGCAATATTTTTTTCAAAATTTGGTTTAAGCGATGTATAGGAAATAAAGACACATTAAAAAATTTAAGAATTTCCATATCTTAATAAGTATTAATTACTTCTTCAATTCAATTCAATTCAATTTATTTCACGATAATATGTACATGACAAACAAAATGTTTAAGGCATACATATTAGGAAGTATATATCAAAAATGAAAATATTTAATAAATTAAAAATAACAAAATCTGGTCAAAGGTGTAGGAGAATCCCGCTTCGGAAAATCCCCTCAGACACATAGAATATATCAATACCCAAAGCAATTTTATTCAGCATAGCTGTGGCTCTTCCAACAGGCATAACCATCGGCAGGTTGGTCCTGTATATTGGAATGTGAAACAATCTATGCTGACGATGTCTAGTATAATTATCAGGAACATACAAACCACTGCTCTGCATAATTTGAGGATTATCGATCATACCGCGCAACAATCGATAAAAATGTGTAATCAAATACACATTCCTTCTAGTCTCTAAACTATTGTAGCCAAGCATACCCTGGAGAAACTCGGTTGGGTAAAGCCAAGGATAATGCCCGTACTCTCTCATGTAGAGATATCTCAGAAACTTCTTTTGGACTTTCTCAACCATAAGAGAGTACTTGGCCTCATGTGGCCCCCAGATCATCGAGCCATTCTCGAGTCTACTCCGCACCAAGGAGTTGTAAAGAGTTCTGAGTACGCGGGTATTCTCGAAAACCCTGGCAGTACGCAGAACAAATCCTAACATTCTCAAAGCATCACCACTGATCGTCTCTATGTGATCGTGAAATGTTAGGTTGCTTACAAATCTAACACCTAGATCTTTAACATTTGATGTTCTTGTCAGATTTTGATCGTTCATTTTGTAGCGAAAAAATAGAGTTTTTTGGGCCCTAGTGAAGGATGTAACCGAACACTTGGAAACATTAAACAACAGTTTATTTCGTCTTCCCCATTCACATATATTTGATATATCTGCTTGGAGAAGACGAAAATCGTCCAAAGTTGATACCTTTAAGAAAAGCTTTAAGTCATCCGCAAATAACAGAAAGCGCGAGTTTAAGATTACATTTTTTATATTATTTATAAAAATCGAAAACAACAATGGACCCAGGTTAGATCCTTGTGGGACACCCGAGAAGGTAAAGAAGCACTCTGACGCGAATAGGCCGTAGGAGACGTATTGGTTCCTATTTTGGAGGTAGCTCGACATTAATTTTAGCATACCATCCGAGAAACCAATCTCATACAACCTTTTCAATAAGACATCATGGTTGACTGTATCAAAGGCTTTGGCGAAGTCTTCTTCTTCTTCAGCCTTCCTCTCTCTACTGCTGGATATAGGCCTCTTCCGTACCTTTCCAATTAATTACTTATACATTTACATTTAATTTTTGATTACTTATTTATCAATTACTTATTATTATTATTAATTACTTTATTAATTTATTATTTACTTATACATTTATATTTAATTTTTGAAGTTACAAATTATCAACCAAACTCTGAATGATAATCGTTGCAAGAGATTAAGGAACAAAATATGTTACAATATTTCAAATGCCATAATGTCCATTTTAAGATATAAAGTAAAAAGCGAATATAGTTTTCTCGCTCAATATTACTACTATACACCAATACCTCACGTGAATTAATCATCAAACATAATAATTTCGTTGTCTGTCCGTCTGTCTGTCTGTCCAGTAACTTCGGGTAACGTCTGTAATTTCGTTCGAATTGACGACTAAAAAACGGTTGGAAATGTGGCTTCCCCGGGCCACAAAACCCGAACCGGCCGCTTAACGCATGTGGCTGCGGCCGCCTCTCCGCAGACCGCCAAAAAGATGCTTTAAATATATATCAGGACTTGGCAAGGACGCGAACCAATGTTCCGTCATTTTTAACGAGTTACAGCAAGTGTTAATACTAAAAACTATAAAATACTCATGTCGTTAGGTGCCTTATTTACAAAAAAAATGACGCGGCACTTAATACTTATGCGAAATGCATTGTCATATAACTAGGAAATCAACACAGATAGGACCAATCTGTATAGTTATCTTAAAAAAATATTTTAGGACTTTGTGCTTTATTGATATCCAGTATTTATTCATTCATACACTTTTTTTATGATTGAGAAGTTAAAAAACTCATAATAGAGTTGTTTAATGTTATTAATTAACAAGTCATACGATATATTGCATAATTGCATGGTATATTGATAAAATATTGCACAAATATTAAGTGTATTGATTTCAATTTGAATATATATCAAGATGAAATCTATACAACAATTCTCAGCGTAAGACAGTATTGCAAATTTCATTTATATCACTGATAATGTTTAATAAAAGGCACGGCTCACGCTTTCAATATCGTAACATCATAAGGATCGTAACATATAGTCCATCAATAATACTGAAAATATTGTGAAACAATCCATGAAAAAGTTTATCTTCAAGAATGGAATACGTGAAAAAAAATTGGTTGAAATTTTTTTTGAAAATTGGAAATTCATCAAGAGAAAAGTGTTTTTTTCTTGTCAGTATACACATCCTCATTGTGCTAAAATATCCGAAATATTCAAAAAACGTTAAGTTATTATTTATTATTAAACAATCTAAAATGAAATACTTGGGGATTTATGTCCTAATTTACTTTATTGTCAGCGGGCAATTGTCTTGTGTGCAGTGGTCGGGACAACCAAACCAGCCGATAAAAAACCTACAAACACTATCGAATCGCTGCCTTATAATGAAAAATTTCAGTTTTTATAAACCATCCTTTTTCCATTCTATTTTTATCATACTTTGGTCCCTTTCTTTTATACAGGATATTAAAAATTAAATAGATGGCAAATATGAGATAGCGATACCTGTGAAAATTAACTACGACCCTTTCAGTGAGATATTATATTTGCAAATATTTATTTAAAGGCTGGCCACGTCTGGAATATTCGGGAGAAATCTTCCCCATCTGTTGCTGACAGAGGATGATATTAATAATTAATCCCATGCTGTCACATTTTATCGTGTACGTAAACTTCAATCTTTGGCACCAGTTATTATTATTAAAAATTGGGACTGGAAAAACAAAATAATTATCACATTAATAGTACTTTTATACTGTTTGTACTATGCTCACGATTAAGTATGCTATTTATACAACAACAAAAATTTATATTATATATACCCGCAGTATACCTGTACATTTGTATACAAATTATTTCGTATGCTTTCTATATACATGTAGTTCCACCTCGATATGTCTGCAAGACGAAGAGTTTGTTCGAGATATACTTTTATATTATTTTTGTGCATTATTTGTTTACTTTAATAGGCGAGGAAATGTAGTCTTCGATAAAACTTCCAAAGTTTCTTCAAAACTTCAAAACTCATACATTTTGACCGTTTCATGTTTCACGTCATAGCGGCGTATAGCGTCATAAAAGCAAAAAACTTTAAAGTTTGACAATTCAGTAGAATTTATGGGCAACATGTATGAAAGGAAAAAAATTATGTTAGTTTACGTCTATTTATTTTGATGGTGTATATTTTTTTCGAAATTTTTGAATAATATAAAAATATGGAACAAACAATTTTTCAATTGATATTATTTTATCAGCACTCGACGACAAGCAGCGAATACAGCTTATTTCGTCAAAAATTTTCAGGTTAATAGGACAATATTTAAGCTCGCAACTTCATGTGTATCGTGAGATATGCTTGTTGGTCTTGTGGTTAGGACACTGGCCTCGTGATCCAAAGGTTGCGGGTTCGATCCTCACTCCAGACTAGCAAGTTAGTCCTATTTTCATAGTACAAGCGCTTAGCTTAGTTTGAAAATAGTAAGAATATTGATGTGACACGTATTTCCGTGTTCACATCTCTATTTTTTTTTAAAAAAAAAAAAAAAAAAAGATATGAATCTTTTAAATATTCAAATAACTGTAAAAAGATAATACACAGTATTGGTTTGTTCCATATTTTTAAAAGAAAGAATGGACAAAAATTATTAAAATGTACTCTTATTTGTTTTCAATAAATAATTTGTAATAAATGACTTGATTTGTTTCCATTTTGCTCTTTCTTGCAAGCATAATTTTTTTCAGCTTTTTCAACTGAATTGGCAGCCTGAAATTTATATGTACAGGAATCCAAGAATCTAAAAAAATTAATGCTAGCTACACCAACAATAAACGAGGTACGTCGGTGAGATAAATCCTTTGGTATATTTCAAAACAGAGAAAAGAAAAATCTCATCATTGGACCTGGCACAGTATTGCAGCATTGAGTGAATTTAATTAACTGTTCGAAGAATATTTTTTCTTCTTCTGTATGAAGGCTTGAACTTTGTGGTGACATTATTATTAAAATAAAACACAAATTACTTTGTTTTCACCACTATATTAGATTAAAAAATCTACATGTTTCGAGAACAATGTTCTCTTCATCAGGATTATTGTGTACTAATCTTAAAAGTTGAAACAAGCAAATATGTTACGGTGAAGGAGCGGTTGAGGGGGTTGGTGAGGGGAGGGGGGGGTTCGAGGTGTTGATTATTATGGGTCATTTGGAATGTTAAGTGGAAAAATATTCAAAATAGGATTATGCAAAAATTTCGTCTGTGTATTTATTATATTAGACTTAATATTAACATTTTTCCTAATTTCGAGTATTTCTAAATTATTTATTTGTTGTATCCTATTTTGAATATTTTTCCACTTAACATTCCAAATGACCCATAATAATCAACACCTCGAACCCCCCCCCTCCCCTCACCAACCCCCTCAACCGCTCCTTCACCGTAAGATATTTGCTTGTTTCAACTTTTAAGATTAGTACACAATAATCCTGATGAAGAGAACATTGTTCTCGAAACATGTAGATTTTTTAATCTAATATAGTGGTGAAAACAAAGTAATTTGTGTTTTATTTTAATTTTGAATTTAATTTTTATAATTATTCAGTTATTTCGTTTCCTGGCCAAAATTCACCGAAAATAAACGAATTTCCCGACGATTCTGATTAGCGCAGGGTCGCCCAAAGTTTCAGCTGTCAAACGTATCTCTTCTTCAAATATAATTTATGATACTCGCCCCATCCTCTCCCCGCACCACGTTAGACCTTTCGACAGTGATGCATCATTTCCGTCCCCTTTCAACCTGTCCCCCGCGAATTTTTCTAATGGTACGTACCTACTTGCACTACCCTCAGGGGTGTATTTCTGTTTATTCTGTTATAAAATTGCCTTAATTGAGAATAAGTAGAAGAAATCAGGAGTAGGAACTAACAATATACACAAATACAACAAAATTGTCAGTTGGAAAGATTTTTTAAATGAGTTGGCTACAAATCCCAAATAAATTGTCTGTCTGTCCATCCTTCCGTCCCTCTGTCCGGCTGTTCGTCTGTCCGTGTAACATCCGTAACTTATTATAGAAAACTTATATAGAAAAACAATTTTTCGAACAATTTTTTTTTGGATTTCTTTTTAAATAAAATAAATACAAACTTATTCCTTAGGAAGTACCGTGTAAAAGTACCGTCATTTTTGATGGGTTACAGCTAGTATTAAATAGGGGGACGGTAAGTAGACTCACGATTATCCGGGGTCGGATTTTAATAATATATCGAAAATATTTTTTTCCATCAACTAAATAATATTATTCACTGCAAATACAATATTTCGGCGTTTTTTTTTTTTACGAAAATGTGGATTTTTAATATTCATTTATATTAGAACGTATTTTCAATTCAATTCTTTTCAATTCACTTTATTTTTTTATATAACATTTCCATTACATGTATTTGATAAGATGCAATTTTTTTAGGGCGATAACTTAGATAAAACCTTTGTTTTTATATAAATGTAATGTAATAAACTGAACATTATATACAATAATTAAGAAAATATAACATGTCTTAATCGGTCAAAAAAATCGTTTTAGTGTTGGGAAAACAAAGATTTAATATTTATATGTACGCATAATATGTTTTTTTATATTTATAAAGTTTACTTAATTATTTAGAATCCGTACCAACAGAATTAAGAAATATTAAATATTAATAATGATATAGATTTTTAAATTTGCCAGAAATTGTTACGTTTTAGAATATTATTAAATGTTTGTGAAATTTTTATTAAATAATACAAATATTAATAATTTACTTAAATAACTTTAGATATAAGTATGTTTTGAAACTCAAGCTGATTTTTAACGAGCAAAAACTTCGAATTGATATATTAAATAATAGTTAAACAATATGATAAATGTAGGAGTGAACTTAGCGAATTAATTAACGTTAAAATCTAAAAAAAAAAAAAAAATGCCAGTTAGGTAAGTTTTGATACTCAACTACTCATAGAAAACTTTCAAAATCTAATAATGTATAGAATTTCTTAAGTGGAATAGGTGAAAATTGCATTTTGTATAGAGATCACTTAGGCCAGCTGATACAGGCCATGTTTCCCATTTAAATACCTTCAACTCTGTGAGACTTGCATAATTCATCTTAATAAATAATACATATTAAATAAAATATAAAGAACAAAACTTAAAACAGCTATTGATGCTAAACTCTCTTATACTATTTATATAAATGTATTCATGGGCACTACTAGATTAAAGGACAGTAATTTTCGCCGCGTTTTGAATTAAAACATATTATAAATAGACTCATTTTAAATTTACATAATTTATGGTGATTATTCTGTAGAAATAGCATGGGCGTATATTATTAAACTAAAGAATCACATTTTATCGCTACTGATTAAAATTTATCGCAAATAACTCATTAAATCGTTATTGCCGTATAAAAAACTCGTTAATCGCGCTTCTTTTCTTTTCACTGCGCAGCGAGAGTGCAGAGCTAACGTTTATTACGACAATCTCCTAGGCGCCTGCCTAATGAAATGCGTAGAAGGTACTACGTTATCCACGGTTGCCTACGACGCTCCAGATCTGTCACAGTTGCTGTCGTTCTCGGCACATGCCGGAACCTTCCATACTATTCTAGATCATTCGTATGACTTGTCAATCTTGTAAAAGAGCTGGGCACCAACTGTTCTGAATGAGTCACATACACATTTCATAAATTATTCAGTGCAATATTTTATAGTAAGCAAGTAAGTCGTAGTTGTCAAACGCAACTAACTTTTTTTTTAGCAAAATTAAATATAAATTAAATTTTAATTATTATTATTATTGAAATTTAAAATGAATTAAATATTATTATTAGTGAAATTTAAAATAAATGAAATTTTAATAAATGTTATTATTAAGTTCTACTGCTTAACTATTTTTAGTGTGACAGCTTTTTCGGCTTACAATGCCATTATCAAATAGTGGATGTACCACGTATGATCGACTTATTTATAAAATTTTAAGTTACCCCTTCCCCTTTAGATATTTGTGTTAATTAGATATTTGTGGTGAAGCCCTATATTTATGTTCGTTTTTTCCCGGGTACTTATCATTAAAGGTGCCTCGGTTTACAAAATTCTATGTTATGCTTGATTATCAAAATTCCCCGTTTTCTGTAAATGATTCTATTTAGTTGTTCTTTATAAAAATTATTTTAATTTAGGGCCTTGACTTTGGGTTAATTATTTGGGTTATTAATATAAGGCTTCCACAAAAATATCTAATAAGTCTAAAGGGGTAACTAAAAATTTTATAAACAAGTTGATTATACATAGTATTGTGACGTACCTACCTGTACACCTAAGCTAAATACCTAACTATAAAGTTTAATAATATAAGTTTTACGAAAAGCCCAAAGCTTGAGACTTTAAGCTACCGAATTGAGCTTTATTACGGCTTTTGGGACTTTTAAGCACACACTTTATGCTTTAAGCTACTAGATGAAAACTTAAGTCGAACTTAGAACTTCGGAGGTATATTTACATGAAAGCTAATATTTTTTTTTTTGTTAAGAATTTATATTTTCAAAATTGGCCAGTCGTGATCTATCTAGTGGTTAGGAAAATTCCTCCTCCGTTGTGTCCGTAGCTATCCAAAATTCTTTTGGTATGTGGTGAGATTCGTATTCTTATTAACGCGACTAGACTAATATAGAACGAATTCTTACCTAACTATCGAAATAACAAACGCACGTAACTAATCCGTACTCGTCCTTCTAGAAACCGCTCTAGAATTCTACAGTTTCGCCTATATGAGAGATAGCCGATATCGTCCACGTCCGGAGACGGCCTAAAAGCCAATTATATGCGGCGTAGCCGAGGAATAAACGCTAGTAGCAAAACTCCCCTTCATTGTACCGCCATAACTATAATACCACCGGGGTTAAAATACTGTAATATAAAACAATACAATCGTTGCCAAGTTAACGGCATACGCTAAAGATTCCGCCCGCTTTGATTATCAACATCTCATAATAGCAGCTTAGAACAGTGTCAGCACAACCACATGCGGCACCCATTTATGACAGATTTACAAGATATAATAGCATACGTTATATTCAAAAACACAAGTAAGAAACCTACCAATAGCGCGTCCCACGTTGTCCGATCTGCTC
This sequence comes from Agrypnia vestita, assembly GCA_016648135.1. NCBI lineage: Eukaryota > Metazoa > Arthropoda > Insecta > Trichoptera > Phryganeidae > Agrypnia > Agrypnia vestita. The sequence continues at coordinate 4,366 of JADDOH010014405.1, read as the reverse complement.
AATCTGTTCATAGTACATAGTAGGGGAAGACAAACATATTTATAACAAACTAGGCGCAACAGAGGCTCAGGGCAAGCTTTGTCTGACATTATCACAGCCCGAGATTCTAAGGGAATGGAAGATACATTTTGTAAGTGAAATTTAAGAAGTGTCTAACCACTTCTGTTCAAACGTGGATTCTAGATGCCCCCCCCCCTGTAGGGGGGAGGGGGATGCGGCCCCAGAGCATCGCCGCATCCGGTGGTTAACTCCTGTTTAGACATAACCTCCCACACTAAGCTGCAGACCAAGATCAAGCCGAGACTCTATTGCTCCTGCTGGAATCCCCCGAAGTCCTCGCTTCCCGGCGACAAACATATCAGGAAGAAATCCCGCGTCTGATATTAAGGTTTGTATATTATCCCGCGGGGCAGTCAAATTGACTGGTGTATAATGATGAGGATCCCACGTTGCGGCTACATGAGCCGGATTATTATGATGTTTACTGCTGATTAAAGGGCTGAATGAACTAACTGGGTGACTGGAAAAGACTCTCCCTTGAGCGCGTCAGTCAGAGCCATGTTAGCATCGCCAAATATAGTTGATGTGATTGATCCCACGGTGTAGTCTTATTGACTAGAGATATTAAATGATGGTAAAACAGCATGATTATTACAGTTGATTGTGTAGTTCCTGATATGTTTCTCGCTGGCCGGGAAGGAGAACCCCGAAGGTCTCTGTATACAGCAAGTTAGAAAAGGTGGTGACTGATGAGAATGATGGTGTTAGTAATGCCATCGCGCGCCTGAATGCGGTCCCGATCATAAAAATTGATTGTTAAACTGCTAACAGATCTCGTTCATTAAAGCGGCCCCGAGCATAAGTATTGACTGTCGAACTGCTACCTGCATCTTATAATTTCTCGTTCATGAGGAACGTCCTATCTCGTCCTTGAGTACGGAGTTATTACATTCACATACATTCATAACCAGAGCCCGAGCTCGTCGAGCCAAGGGGAGTGAAAGAACGTAGGGGCTTCTTCCCTCCGGCTGTGTTTGAGGCACGACGCTCTGGTCCGATTCGAAATGCTTCACCTTTGCTTGACTGAACACATTTTAACTGTGTGGAGGCTTTGCGCAATTCTACTTAGACCCACCCAGAGTGTCCCCGCAGTCCCGTTCATCCCCTGGACCGAGAACACGCCCCCGTCATTTGATCCCAGTTACATACAACTATCTGTATCGCGAGTGTATCCCTTTCTTCAATCCCCTTCATTTGCTTCTCATAGTTGCTCGTCCATGCGGAACGCCCTGTCTCGTACGTTGATGAGGTCCCGAACGAAGGTTTTGATTGAGGTACGGCTACCTGAGTCTTTTAGCTGACATTCATGAACATTCATATCCGGAATTCGAGCTCGTCGGGCCAAGGGAGTGAAAGAACGTAGGGGCTTCTTCCCTCCGGCTGTGTTTGAGGCACGACGCTCTGGTCCGATTCGAAATGCTTCACCTTTGCTTGACTGAACACATTTTAACTGTGTGGAGGCTTTGCGCAATTCTACTTAGACCCACCCAGAGTGTCTCCGCAGTCCCGTTCATCCCCTGGACCGAGAACACGCACCCCGTCATTTGATCCCAGTTACATACAACTATCTGTATCGCGAGTGTATCCCTTTCTTCAATCCCCTTCATTTGCTTCTCATAGTTGCTCGTCCATGCGGAACGCCCTGTCTCGTACGTTGATGAGGTCCCGAACGAAGGTTTCGATTGAGGTACGGCTACCTGAGTCTTTTAGCTGACATTCATGAACATTCATATCCGGAATTCGAGCTCGTCGGGCCAAGGGAGTGAAAGAACGTAGGGGCTTCTTCCCTCCGGCTGTGTTTGAGGCACGACGCTCTGGTCCGATTCGAAATGCTTCACCTTTGCTTGACTGAACACATTTTAACTGTGTGGAGGCTTTGCGCAATTCTACTTAGACCCACCCAGAGTGTCTCCGCAGTCCCGTTCATCCCCTGGACCGAGAACACGCACCCCGTCATTTGATCCCAGTTACATACAACTACCTGTATCGCGAGTGTATCTCATTCTTCAATCCCCTTCACTATTCCATTTATACAACAATCACGTGACTAACCTCGAGAGTCTAGCACCGGTAATAAGATCTCATTATGCTACGTTGGAAGTTAACATTGCATAACCGGACGGAATGCCTATTTCCCGCGATCATATTCAATTTGTAAAACGCAATAATATGTATTTATATATGTTAGTAAAACGTTTGAAATGCAGAATGCACGTATGATGACCTCGCTTCTATCCTAAAGATAATTAAGATATAATCCCGACGTTACGTCCCGACATCAGTACTAATTTGTTTCCGCGTCCGTTACCGTCGAACTCTGAACCCACGTAATGAAATGAATAGTGACCATGAGACAATGACAAATTATATAGCACGAACATTCCATTTGATACACATAAGTAAACATCAGGAATAAATAATATCAAAGGTTCTTATCTTAGTTCTGTAGTATCACAAGCAGACATAAACAATACAATTACAAGTATGCTTGCGTTCTCCCCCACCTTGGTGGAAGTATTCGCATTCGTATTCACCGAATAGTAGGCGTAACATTCGCATTCGTGAAGGTAGTATTCGTTGCATCAAGGTTATTATATTTACAAATATGTTCAAGTTCCCCCACCTTGGTGGAAATATTCGCATTCGTATTCACCGAATAGTAGGCCTGATATTCGTATTCGTGGAAGTAGTATTCGTTGCATCAAGGTTATTATATTTACCAGTATGTTCAAGTTCCCCCCACCTTGGTGGAAATATTCGCATTCGTATTCACCGAATAGTAGGCCTGATATTCGTATTCATGAAAGTAGTATTCGTTGCATCACTCTCAATAATAAAATCATATAGATAAATAATTACGGTAACTCATAAAAATACGATATTACTTATATTAAACGAACAAAACAAAACAATCTGTCATATTAGTAAATAACGTGATCACGGAAGACCGAAGGTTAACTACTCCTGAACAAACCGCGAACTGCCCACAATAATGGCAAATGTTGTAGAAACATTTCAAATATCTAATATTGAATGAGTAAAAACAATGTCATATGAATAACTATCGCGATTACGGATGGCCGAAGGTTAACCACCCCTGAACACACCGCGAACTGCCCACAATAGTGAATAATGTTCTAGAAAACATTTCAAATATCTAATATTGAATGAATAAACAATGTCATATGAAAACTATCACGGCTACGGAAGACCGAAGGTTGATCTGATCTAACCGCAAACGACCCACAATAATGGAATATGTTGTAAAAAAAACATTTCAAATATCTAATATTGAATGAATAAAAACAATGTCATATGAATAACTATCGCAATTAAGGAATATATACAATTCGAAACACGTCTTTATAAGAACTTGATAGGAACAAATCGTGTTTTCAACGATTGCCTAATGATACGCAATACAAACATGTAACGAGTTCAAATAAACCACACATTCATGTTTTAATAAAATAAATATAAAATCCAGATGCATTTTTAAAATATATTGTTTGTAGGAAATTCCTCGTACGATTTGAACCTATATCACGCTTACAATCGTGATATCAAAACACATAATTAAATTCCGAATTATCCCCAAAATAATACAGATCATATAGAAATCCGTGTATTCAATCGCCAGTATAGATAACAAAGCATTCTTTTGCATAAGGATACATCCGCCCTGAAGAATCTCTCGTACATTCCGAACCTCGCGACATTGAATATACATAATTATTCTGAATTTTAAATCCCACAAACAAACACGAAACACCCTTCGTCAGTAAAGTATTCCATTTTAAAGCCTTTATATCTTTGGTATCTTTGGTAGAATATCAAATTTAAATGATTTTCCATATGAACAGCGACAGAATTATATATTTCATAAGCGTTATGCAATAATTCACCCGCTGGAATTATCACAGTCGCCATATTACGATTTCTTGTATATTGAATCTGAAGCGCGTATAGTAATAATTATCCCTAGGCCCAAAATACGTAACAAAACAATCCACAACATGTATCAATAATTGTTACGATCCAGAAAGTTCTAAATTGAATACACGAAAAAGGCAATAGAAATAAATAATATTGAAAATGCTTAGCTGTATCGTCGAGTGTTGCTGCCTCTGTGACTCACTGATGGTATTTCGGTCCTCTCTCCACAAGAGCCTCCGGCCAACGTTGATGCTGAAGAAAGAAGAGAGATCCTCGAAGTTGTATGGCTTATATAGTCTATATTTCTCGCCATTTTTGACTCCAACCGACGTGTAAAGGTAAAGTCTAACTCTCCGAAAGCCTCTGATTG
>JADDOH010014404.1:0-20123 GCA_016648135.1 Agrypnia vestita | reverse complement strand
TATCGCCGTTTCCTATACATAAAGTAGCCTAAAGTAGCCCAAACGCCAAAATATCAATATGAATAAAATAAAATGTAATTTTTATCAATTTATTTATAACATATTTATAATGTGTTGATAAATAGGCCTAAGCCTAATATAAAAAACCGTAATGTTCGTTAAAAGAAAGTAAAGTAAGTACCATTTTAAAAACACCGGAGACGTACATTTTGCTACCAGCGTGAAAACTTACCATGTGATTGCTTGGTTGAAAGTTGTTGCAGCACACCTCTTACATTCATATAGGTACGAATTCTAAGAAGAGCGATCAGCATGGGTAGTTGCAGGCGATTCCTTAATTTTGTTTTAATTGTCCCCATTACGATTAAAATTCTTTCAATGACAGCATTACACAAAGGTAATTGTATTTTTTTTCTTAATTATTTGCGATTCGGCTGATTTAAATAACTTGTCTCTGAAGTAGCCTAGTAGGCGACCAGTCGCCTTTTAGATTTTTTCGTCGCCGATTCTCTTTCTGAGTAGCCTAAATGGCGAAAAATCGCCTACGTTGGCAACTCTGCGCCCGACGGCAAATACGAAAATCGTGTACTAGGACCTCTTAATTGAAAATATTTTACAAAACAAACAAACTCAAAACAGTATTATATCGTTTTTCTGAAAATTTTTCAAACAAAACATCAAAACAAACAAACTCAAAACAATATTATATCGTTTTACTGAAAATTTATCAGTTAAAATAAAAACACAAAAAAATGCCGGTTCAAAAGATTTCACATCACTATTTCGTGAAAAAATGACAATTACCGTTGAGTAAAGAAATAGACGGAGTATCTTATTTCATTAAAAATATTGTTTGCAGGTAAAAGAAAGGACAAAAATTCAGTGTATATACAGAACAAAGTCTATATATCATATTGTTTCAAGAAAACAGATAAGAATAATGGAAAAAAACATCAGAATCAGCCCGCAAAAACAAACAAAATTTGACAGTTGTAAAAAATAAAAATGGCGACATTCAAATTCAAGTATTTTTAATACATTTAACAGTTATTTTCTGCATTTACCGTTGTCCCCGCGATATGGGATTTCTAAAATGCATTCATTATACGGATATCTTCCCTTTATTAACACTCAGGCAAAGTTTACGCAGCATTTTAAGATATATTCGTATAAACTAGCGGGAGCGTAACCTGACGACTGGCGTAGTTGGTGTCCAACCAACGACTGATTTGAAAGAAAAATGATCTTTTAACAGACTATACGATTTAATTAATTCAAATTTCTGTGTATGAGGTAGAAAATTTTGAATATTTTTATATTAATGACAGTGAAATTTTCTTAGTACGCATGTAAAATTTAATTAAAATAATCAATGTTTTAATGGTTTTTTGGATGCTGCAATATAGGAGACGGAAAGTGAATTTTTATCTTTTTGTAAACGTTGTATTTAACAACCTACCCAAAAATAATTATATATTTTCCCCCAAACTTTCTGTTTGAACTTCTTTTATTCAATTTATTAAAAAAATATACGGTCTTTACGTGGAAATATTTCGAGAAAAAGTGTACCAAAGATAACTCTATTGCTAGAAAGATTAAATAGGGCTTCGGGATTATATTTTTTTTGTGATAATAACAAAGTATTTTTTAAACTTTTTTTAAACAAATGCTTTAATAGTAAATGGACCTTTCATAATAAAATTGATTGAATGCATGGTTAGCTGCAATTTAGGCAATAAGATTCGAAAACTTTACACTAAATTGACTCTCCAGACAGCAAAAACGTGAATCATGTACTATGGCGCCTTAATCTCGTATATTTACCCAAATATCCAACTAACAGTCAAACCGAAGTCTGATTTGAAAGAAAAATGATATTTTAACATACTACCTATACGATTTAATTAATTCGAATTCTTGAGTATGAGGTATAATTTTTAAAATATTTTTATATTAATGACAGTGAAATTTTCTTACTACGCATGTAAAATGTCATTAAAATAATCGATGTTTTAATAATTTTAGGGATACTGCAATATAGGAAACAGAACGTTTAATTTTTATCTTTTTCAAAAATATTTTTCAACAACTTGTCGAAAAATATTAATATCTGAATAGCACCACTTCTTCTTCAAACTGTATAAATCAATTTGTAAATAAAATATTTGATCTTTATTTGAAAATATACGAGATAAAATGCACCAAAGATAACTCTACTGCATGAAGACTAAAATATGGATTATAATTTTTTTGATATTATAACAATATATTTTTTTAAGAAAATGCTTCAAGGGTAAAATGATCTATCATAATAAAATTTATTAAAAGCCAGTTAAGCTATGGATTTTACAAAATGATTTAATAAGTTTACGTTAAATTTAGAAAAATTGAGAGCAAATACGAAAATCGTGTACTGGGGCCCCTTAATTTGAACTTCTTTTTTAGACTAGTTATTTCACGTATTCAGAATATTTTGAGTATGTTTTGAATATTCAAAAACTAAATAGGTAGGTACTGGATTTTGTCCCCTTAGGAACCATCATTAATCAATACACGGGTGTCTCTTAGCTAGTAGCAGAAACTTTTCAGGTGGATTCCTGCCTTGATAATGAGTCGAAAATTTTCAAGCAATCATGTTCTTGATGGATGTTCTTGCGATGCGATGTAGAGTGGTCACTTAAGCCAACTCATACGGGTTGTAAGCCCTGAGCCATCGTATAAGAGACTTCCATCCACTTTTCTCATATATAAATTAGCCTCGTCTCAGTATGAGACGTATAATTTATCCTTAATTAATTAAGCGCCCTCTGGGGACAAAATCCAGTAACTGTGTTTTTGGAACATACTTTTATAAAAAAAAATATTGTTTAAAAATTATATTATATTTAAATTACCTTCGAATCTGAAGAAACCCGCTCCAGTTTGGACCAAAACTTCCTTTTTGGGTGTCGCCACTTTCTTGTACTTGTGCCTGGAAAACAGTTGTATGTGTTATATTATTACATTCATTACGTTAGATTAGATTAGGTTAGGTTAGGTTATTACACTACCGCACCCAAACTAATTCGTACATTATATCTTCTCTTCTACCCCCGTCCCACATTCCCCTCCACCCTCTCCACTCGCTGTTAAAGTAAGTTAAAGTAAATTATTATATTTAGTGGAAAATTTGTAATTGGCATAATTTTAAAAACCATTATTTCATTTTGCTGTTAATTTTCCCCAAAATAAAATAAATAAATAAATGTAACCTTATACTAGCAGTGGTTAATAACACCCAATTGGTGAAAGCCATAATAAAGAGAAAAAAAATAGTAACACTCTAACAAATATGGTTTATGTGTGTTCTTCTCCAGTTATACTATTTCTCCATTATTGATCTGACTCTGGGATATCGACGCCTCCAGAAATCCGTTGTTCCCCAAAAAACAGCCCTCTGGAATATACAGGGTTATATGTAAAACATTAACAACACAAGACATATTTGAAAAAACATTAATAACCTCGCAGGACTATATTCCTGCCTTGATTATGAATCGAAAATGTTAGAGCTATTATGATCTAATACCAATAGTTATTGAGATATGCGACATCAAAGTTTCCATTTTTTTTCAATATTTCTAACTTATTTTTTGTAAAACGTTGGACTATCATTACAGTAACTTATATCGAATATGAAAAATTCATTTCCTTTAATACCATTCAAATAAATAAAATAAAAAACTTCTAATTCCAATTGCAATTTTTTCAGGGTTTTTATCATTTTATTTAACTTGTATCAAAACGAATGAATTTTTCGTAATCGATATAAGTTACTGTAATGATAGTCCAATGTTTTACAAAAATAAGTAAGAAACACTGAAAAAAAATGCAAACTTTGATGTCGCATATCTCCATAACTATTGGTGTTAGGTCATGATAGCTTGAACATTTTCTACTCATAATCAAGGCAGGAATATAGTCCTCCGAGGTTTTTAATGTTTTACAAATAACCCTGTATAAGACTACAACCAATGACGATTAGTGTTCCCAGTCTTCGAAAAGAGTTTCCATCGATGGCGCTTCCGATAAACCGGGATCTATATTAGTCCGGGTTGTTATTGGTTATTAGTACTTTAACTGTGTGTTTGTGTTTGATGTGTTGCTAGCATTGGCGAAGAAATATCTCGACTGGTACAGAAACAAGCGATTCTTAAATTATACCGACACAGCAATGTTTTGCGTCTTTGTTTCTGGTAACACCTGGATGCAGGAACATTTTACGGAGGGCAAAACTGCACACTCTTCCACTGGAAATAACGAATCAGCCCAGTACCGAACTGGGCATCGTCCCAAACAGAACGTGTATTTAAGGAAAATCGTTATATTGGCGGCAATGCGTTTATAAATGTAATCAAATGGTACAATTGATTTTGAGATAAATTTCCTTTTAAAAAAAAATTATTCATTTTTTTCTTCAAACACAGCATAATTAATTTGTGATGACATTATAATTACAATTAACTTTGTATTCACCACTTTTTTATTGAAAAAAATTCAACATTTTCAAAGCCAATGGCTTCTTCATCAGGATAACAAATGTATTATAAGCTATAATTAAATAATTTAATATTATTAAAAATTATAAACTACATTTGTTATCCTAATGAAGAAGCTATTGGCTTTGAAACATGTTGAATTTTTTTCAATAAAAAAGTGGTGTGTACAAGGTTAATTTATATAAATTATAAAAATGATTCAGTTCCCAAAAGACATGCATATTATTATTAATTAATTTTAACGCTACAAGATATAATATAAGATCTTGGGGCCTCTCCAGTAATTAAAATACAAAACCTATACAAAACCTTCAAACTGCCATTGTAAAAAGAATCGTAAGCCCACAGGTTTTTAAATAAAGACAAAATATTACTAACTAACTAACTTACCATCACGCCGTTTCCCCGTGGGGGTAGGCAGAGAGGATAGAGCGCCACACTCTTCTGTCCTGACATACAACTTTCGCTTCGTCTACATTCATACATCTTCGCATGCAAACTCGACGGTTGTTCAGGCTTCTAACAGGACCATCTTCCAGTATCTGGTTAATCTGGTAACGCCACGTCTTCCGTGGTCGCCCTCTCTTTATGGCGCTTTCGACACTTGCATCATATATCTTTCTTACCATTCTTTCGCTCAACATGCCCAAACCACCTGAGCGACCCTATTTTTAAATTAGTATATTCGTCCGTCAATATTTTGCCAGTTTATGGGTTAATTCTATTTCTGCTGATAAAAGAAAATCACGAAAATGAAATATACAAAAAGGTAGTCGCTCGTGGCAGAAACACAAGACGCGCTACAAATCAGACTTTAATTGTATCAAGAATGACAAATGAATATGGACTGAGGACACTTGGATATTTAGTTCCCATGCTCTTGAACAAACTACAAAGTACCTTTGCTACAGGTCTAACAACTCCAAAATCCGTCGCAGAACCCAGGGAGTGGTTGATATCAATCGATATAAGTTAGCTATGAATTAATGTGATGTGTATCGTTTCTGTAATGATTATGAATTATTAGTTTGCCATATTTAGATTTGCTTATTTATGTATTATACATTTATATAAATGTGCTTAAATTGTTTTTTTTTTTCTTCTGGTTATACGATGAATGAAATGTGGTAACATTGTAACATTAATTGTGAAAATGAACCTGCAGAGGAACGTCTATTATGATAATTATTATTAGATTATTATTATTTAATCACTATATTGTGTTACTTTAATATACAATACTTCATCAAATACAAATAATTATTTTACTATATTTCTACATAATATGTTTTGTATCTACACACTATTGTAAACTATGCCTGTCTCAACACAGATATTTCTAGTGAGACAGGCATAGTCCAACCAAAATTTTATATTTAAATTAAATAGAAATAAACAAATAAAAAATAAATAAATAAACGTTTTGTGGCTCTAGTGATATTTGAAAAATGTAAATAAAATAAATAGATAAAAAAAATTGGATATTAGGCCCAATTACTGTAGCGAAATAAAAACACTCAAGACTTGAAAAAACCATATTACGTAGGTGTATTGCAAGTAGGGAATGCAATCCCGATCCCGCGAGATCTCGAGGCATTTTACGAGATCAATCCCGAACCGAAAAATCGGACGCGATTATCGGGATTGATCAGCATTTTTTCTGTTTTGTATGTTTAATTGTGTATGTCTATAGATCTTTTAGTAAGTACTTAAAACTTATGTTCGTGTCACATTCAAATAATGAAAATAGCTTTGAATAATATTTGCTATTTTTTATCAACCTAACAAAGTAATAAAAATTACTACTAATTTTTACTCTACAACATTGACTGATTGATGCTTGGAAAAACGCCTATAAAAACTTTAATGCAATGATTAATAATGAGCGTTTTATTAAAATTTCTGATATAAAAATGCAAGGCATTGTCGTTAATTGCTATTCAGCTATATAAACAAACGAAACACAAAAGTATCCGGGATCCCGATCCATAGGGATCCCGCGGGATTGGAAATTCTAATCTCGAGGGATCCCGAAAGGGCAATCCCAACTCGGGATTGCATTCCCTAATTGTAACTGTATACAAGTGTCATGTCCACCCATTATAAAAGCGCCATCTAGTTTTTGATGATGAAGCTGTGATGCATCCTCTGGAGCGTGTATGGGTGGGCCCGGTATGCACAATAATGCATCAGCGTTAATCAATCAACATATTATGGATGTCTCACAGAGACGAAGTTATATTTTTAAGGGAAAGTAGTATGGAAGTCTTTAAGTGTTCAAAGGGCTTACTTAAGTGATCACTTTACACAATGTAATGCTCGCCATTTCCACCCATGATAGAATACCATGTCTGCTAAACCTTGGAAGTTGCATATATTTCAATTACACGGCACGTTTCGTATATGTGTTGCAACAATCCTCAGCGCGGCCGACGTACAAAACTTTTTCATCTCCTTAAATGACCACGGATGTCACTAATGAGACATCTATGTTGATTTTGGAGTTTTGTTAGCAATATCCTTTATCTGTGTGTAATGAAATTCTTCTAAATTACTAGCATTACACTGGATATATATATATATATTATGATATTACTAAAGAGATATGTATTTTTTGATTATTTGGAATTTTTAGCAACATCCTTTATATATGTAATGAGATTCTTCCGAATTATTAGCAATGTTAGTGTCAATTATCTTTTTAGCGCACCTATTAGAAGGCTCCATAGGTTAGGAGTATGGCTACCTATCGGATGTTTTTTGCGAAAACACTAGCCGCCTACAAGAAAGCTCTTCTGGACGAAATCGGTCGGTTATTGATGTCATGTCTATCTTTTGTTTTCGCTTTTTGAATTTCATATTTCATTTTATTTTGTTGTAATTTTATTGCTTATTCAGTTCCAGACTTGATTTGCTTACTATTATTTTATTTGCTTTCATTTTTATTTCTTTTTGAGTTTTATATTTGATTTTTTCATTTTTATTATTAATTATATCTCTTTTCATATATCTTTGTATATCACTTTTTACATTTTTTAAGTACATTGTTTTTTAATAACACGTTGTACCGTATATGTATTAAAAATAAATAAATAAATTACACTAGAATACGCCAGAAATATTATTTCAAATTTTTTAAACTCCTTTAGAGCAGTATTTTAATTCAGAATATTTTGAGTTTGTCCAAATTTTTCAGAACAGTACTGGAGTTTTGTCACAGGGAGTGATGTATGTCCCTGTGACAAAAATTCTGAAGTGTTCTGAAAAATTTGGATAAACTCAAAATATTCTGCATCAGTGTTAGTTCAAACGTTCATTTCAGTAAGAATACAACGATATAGAATATGAAGTAATAGGTGTACCCATAAGTAATCAATTATTTTTGGTGTGGAATGTTTGCTTCAGTCAAGCTCAGTAAAGTGAACGTGTAAAGACGTGTTTTATACGCAATATTATAATCCGTGGTCTTGTGACTTGTGACAATTAAATTAATTTTTTTTTATTACAATGTTGAAAAATGGGGGATAATTAAGGCGGTACATACATTTTTCAAGCTGTCAAAGTGGCGATATGTGTCGGATAGATCATGCTACTTCAATACGAGTTCGAGACATGAACAAACGTCATATCATCAGATAAACCTTGCAAGAGCGTATTTTTTACGTGTCCTTGTGAGATAGAAAGGTTGCGAGGAAACGAGACAACCATATGGAGTACCGACGTTTAAAATATATGGGAACGCAAGTCATGCCGCGTAATATTATTAGAATTTTAAATGTTTTAAGCCTAGAATTTAAAAAAGCGTATTTATATTTCTCCAATAATTTAGGTGTTGTAAAAAAAAAGTAAACAACAATTTTTCTGATATCACTGTTTTTTAATTTAAAACTTTTGTCGTATAAGCAGATTTAGATATTATTTTGACTTCCGACTGAAATGTCAAAACACATGTGAAAATAATTGAATTTAAATAATTTTTATCTAAAATAAACAAAAAACTACTAAACAATATGTATTGAATTAAAAATAAAATTAAAAACCATTTATCTATATTTTAAAAATTATCTCGTAAATTAATATCTTACTTGACTTTCAAATAACAATGACATTAACACGAATATAGTCAATATTGCGAGTAGTAGAATATGCATTTGCAGTGAATGTACCGCCTTAACTAACTGAAGAACATTTACGCCATTGCATGCTGTTTCATTTTCGATGGGGTGTTAATGCAATGGTTGCAACAAAGAAAATTTGTGATGTGTATGGAGACGTATTGAAAGTAAATAATTGCCAACGTTGGTTTAGAAAATTTTCCGATGGTGATTTTGACTTGTCTGATAGCGATCGAAGTGGGCGCCCGGTAGGGTTTGATAATGACGCTTTAGAAATACCTAGAAGCGTATTTTTCTTAAAAGTCTACCAACAAGATGGCAAAAGGTCCCAGATAACGACGGAGATTAAATCGATTAAAAAAAAGAAACCCATAAAAACCAAGTTTTTATTATCCTCCCTTTCTCATTGACTAGTGGAAACTGGTTTGGTGCTTAACCTGCGCGTTGGGCTTCGGTCGGGCGACGCTGCGAAAGGGAGTAATAAAAAATTTCAAAAAATCCTAAATTATACTATAATCAGGTTTCGCGTCTACCAGACGCGTTGCAATATTTTCGTACAACTTGATAATTTGTACGAAAAAACCATTAAAAATTTGAAAACTCCAAAATTTTATTAATTATTTTTTAACGAAAATTTGATAGATCTTCTTGATCGTCGCCACGAGTCTGCTTGGAAAGTTTCAGCTCGATTGGATCACGGGAAGAGGGTTAAAAATCGCTCCAAAGTTTTTTCGTCAGACCAGCAGACAAGACGACAAGTAGACGAGCAGACGCTACGAGTTAAAAGAAAGGGAGTAATAAAATTAAATGTAGTTAAATTCTTTTTTTGTTGCCACTTAAGGGGGGGGGGTAAGGTTTTTAACTTTTTTTTTGCATTTTATTTTTAATTTTTTAAATGAATGTATAACATCGCAAGAATATTGTGTCAAAATTTCAAGTCAATCGGAGCAAAATTGACAAAATTATGAACATTTGAGCGATACTCAGACTGATTTTCTATACCTGCTCGGGCAGCTAAGAGACGCGCTCACCTGAGGACTACCGGACGTGCTATTGTATTGGAAGAGTTTTGCGTAGACAAGGACAAAAGATGCTGATGATGAAAGCTCTTTGCCGTGTGAACATGGCATCGACGATTATGTGTAAGTATAAAATAAGTGTGTTGAGTTTTATTTTGAATTTTACAGTGTGCAAACTTTAAAGCGTTTTCCCCACATCTCACGTTTTCAAAGTCGGTGTCCATCATAACTTCAAAACTACTGCACCGATCCTTTTGAAATTTTGAACACTATTTCTGTAAATTAATTTACGAGGTACGCTGGAGGACTTTTTTCAAATATGTTATTAATTTTTATTTTTTAATAAAATTAGTCGATATTTTTCGCAAAAAATCGCGTTTTTCCCTTCAAAGTGTTCCAAAAAATTGAAAAATTGAAATTTCAAAAAACCCTCCCAGCGTTACCTGGGATAACCTATTATCTAACGAATGAACTTTGATTTTTTGATTTCAGATGATCTAGCACCAAGTTATGATGGACACCGCAATTCTACTTTTTTCCGAGATACGTCCGAATAATTGCTGCCATTGTCGTATTTTTTAATATTTCTTCTTAAAAATTTTACACAATATTCTTGAAATGTGATACTTTAATGTACCATTTAATACAGTTTTAATAAAGAGATTTTAACTGTGTCGTCACAAAAAATTCACAAAAACATGCCTTTTTTTCTACGAATTAACCTTACCCCTCCCTTAAATAATTGATTATATACACCTAATATATCCCGCGACCGTCTGTCTTCCCGAGCAGGCTCGCGACGCTCTCTTCCGATACGAGATAGCACACAAGGGTAGCCGGGCCGCCTGCCCCAGTCTGATGGCAGTCCAGACCTGGCGAGCTATTTCGGCCGCGTTTTGTGGGTCTCCAGTCGGCCTCAAGACGCGAGCTTTCCTAAATACGGGAAATCAATGAGATCCAAAAGAGAGAAACATCTCGGCCAGGCGTCGGTCGCGGCCGTGACGTCACCGTTTGTTTACTCGGCCCGGCTGCTTCCCGGTCGGCCGCGCCAGCTTGGCCCCAAGGTTGCACAATTAAACGCCCGATCCAACAGTTCGCTTTCTAAACAACGCGGGGCCCGATTTTGAAAGCGCGTCCTGCTTACCAATGATTTCGCGTTACGTGCCGCGTAACCGTCGTAAACTGTGAGTGTTCTTGGGTTTTCACGGCCACTCAGAATCTTCTGGGGTATTATGCCATGTTATTACGACCTTTCTGGCCGGCGTTCCGGATCTCATTGCAGGGTCATCAGGGCTGATGTGTTCATGATGGACCCTGCAATGGGATCCGAAACGTCGGCCAGAAAGGCCGTAATAACACGGCATAATACCACAGAAGACGCGAACCAGAAGGTCGTAAACCATTATCACGTGCAACATATTGTCGCGTGTCGTGGGTGCTAATTACTAACTATTTGATATCAAAAGTCACTAAAAAGTATTAAATTTAACGCTATTCTATATTAAACCATTTCGTAATTTATCACTCATAAATAGACACCTCATTAGTGCTTGAACACTTTATTCAATATTCACTAGATCCATCCAATTTCCGCATGCACTATTCGCTTCGGTTTATTTCGCTACGTAAGACCTTTCCCAGATTATTCGCTGTCAAATTATCACTCGGTTGACCACCTGGCCTCCGCAGCTCGCGGCTGCCTTTGCTTCTGTTTCGCTGTCAAGCGCGCTGAAACAACAACAACCACTTTACTCCCGCGCACGTCTTATTTATATCTGGCCAATGCTGCTATCGAACCTTCTAGGCGTCCCTAGTATTTAGGAGACGATTTCGTGGCTTCTAGATTCTTGTAGAATGTTTCATTTCCGCACGCACTATTCGCTTCCGTTTATTTCGCTACGTAAGAACTTTCCCATATTATTCGCTGTCGAATTATCGCTCGGTTGACCACCTTGGCCTCCGTTCAAATAACACCATCAATATTTAAAAATGTCAATCTACAGTGTTGCTGAATCAATTGAAAAAATAAGTGATTAATCGTTACTTAATAATAAAATAATATCTGAGATTACTTTAGCAGTTCTGGGGGCGCGGACTGAAATATTTTTAGCTGATTTTAAGTCAGAATGAAGGTTAACAGGTTGGCCAAGCTTGAGGAGCCGGGTGGCCCAGCACAGCGCAAGGGCAGGATGGTCCCTGTACATCCCGTCTGCAGACAGGAGCAGGGGTGCTAAAAGCCACAACTTACTTGTCGTCTCTGTCGAGGTCCCTGGGCGGGCGGTCTGCCTCCTGGCTGTCCCCCGTGTAGGCCGGGACCGAGTTGGTAGCTTTCAGCCTCTTCCATTCCTCTGAAAACCGATCAAAACGTCACATTGTTTTTCTTTTATCGTATACAGGGTGTAACAGAGCTAGTCCACAATACTTAACAAGCGAATTTCGGCCTTGTCTATGAATCGAAATTATACATCAATAGTATTATTATTATATGCGACATCAAATTTTGCATTTTTTTTAAATATTTCTGACTTATTTTTACTTGTGTTGAAACGAATGATTTTTTCGTATTCGATATAAGTTACTGTAATAATAATTCAATATTTTGTAAAATATAAGTCTGAAATATTGAAAAATATGCAAACTTTGATGTTGTATAACTCCATAACTATTGAGTAGGGTCATGTTTGCTTGAACATTTTCGACTCATAATCAAGGCAGGAATCTACCTCTAAAGTATTGTGGACTAGCCTGTTACACCCCATACATAAATTTCCCTTTTCACTCAATTTCAGACATAATAGTGTTGTAATATTCATCGGTGGGTTGAATTTTCGTAAAACATTTTAAGAAAAATTATTGGTATAGTTTTTATTAAAGAAACATAACATCAAAGACATAACACATGTGTTCAAGACTTTTCTAGGGAGAGTTCATTATTTTTGTTGAAACTGAACGAATAACTACATAGCACATGAGAGGTTCAAATGCAAAACCATCACTTTCAACATACTAAAATAGAGAGCGACGAATTTGACTGCAATTCCTGGCGAGTCTTGGCTTCGTGAAGGTTTTCCCCAATTATCTACCATTTATCACACGTCGCTCTTTCCAGTTATGAATTTCGAATGGAATGGCTATGGAACAGATATGGCTTTAATAGCATAGTCACTTAACTTTAGCTTTAGCCTTCTTATTTTCAGCAATGACAACAATGACAAGTGATTGCTATTCGGTCGTCTTTTCCGCATTTCATTGCCAGAACGTCAAACCCATTTCAATCAACGTATACATTAATCACTTTATATTTTTCATTTGTACGCAGTTTGAGAAAACTGGAGTATGGAACACTCATTATTCTACATACAGTGAGCGACTTGAAAATATCCAACACAAATTTTTCAATATTTTAAATTTCCGTTCCCGTTTAGAATTCAACTCATACACAGCAAGCGAGTGTTACCATAAAATCCCTCCTCTATCATATCGAAGATGCATACAAGATCTGTGTTATCTTTATAAAATCTTGAATAACTTGGTTGACTCGCCCTATTTATTAGAGCAAATAGGTTTAAGTTGTCCTACATACTCAACGCGTTCAAATAATTTATTTTACGCAAACTTTGGTAGGACTAACTACTTAAAAAACTGCTTTGTAACTCGTTGCACCTCAAAATACAATCTGTTAAATTCTACAAATAATCTAGACATTTTTACTGACAATTTGCGTTTATTTAAAATGAAACTCCGTAATCTCATTTATGACTATTGATTTGATACTTCTTTAATTGAATCCCATTCCCTCCCTCTCCCCACCCCTCCCATTTTATGCATTATCATAATTTAAATCTTTGAAATATTTGTTATTTATCACATATTCTTTATCATTGTTTTTATTTAGTTTTTTTTTTACCAGCTTTGAGGAAACTTTATTGGTCGTACTCACGAATATTTTTTTGATATTACATAAAAAAAATTAAAATTGTACTGTATAAAATAAAATAAAAAAATAAAAAATGATAAACCACCGAAGCCTTTTTAATACACCTCGAGACCATTTTCTCATCAATAAATTAGTTTACCCGTAACAGGAAGTTCCTGGTGCCTTACAAGATAGTGACTGTATATTTTTCTGTGCTTTCTTCTTCTTCTTTTCTTTTAAATGATCTTTTAAATGCGTACGCTTCTAGTTTGTTAATTTTCAAAAATATACCGGCTTTTCCCTAACGCCAGATGTTGGGGTTTTTAAAAATGAACAAAATGTTTCGCTACCGCCATTAAATAAATAATTATCATTGGATTGAGCTTCGCGATGGGAGCGTTCCCCAAAAATATCCGCGATCTGCCTGCGAAGTTGTTTTCATGCAAAAATAACCAGACGTACCTGTTTACAAGAAAATATATTTTGGAATTTAAACTCTTTTGACGGATTGTTAGTGGATTTAAAGTATTTCGAGATTGGATTATTTACGTTTGGCTATATTTTCGTACAAATGTAAAACGAAAGTAAACAATTAGCGCGGGCACCGAAGTGTGGCCTTACGGTGAGCTTTCTCGGCTTTATACCCACATCTCTACTCATGTTTTTAGTTTTTTTATTTATTAATTTACGCCCTATAGGGCTTTTACAACAGATAGGTAAAGTGTACATTAAGGGGGGGGTAAGGTTTTTAACTTTTTTTTTGCATTTTATTTTTATTTTTTTAAATCAATGTATAACATCGCAAGAATATTGTGTCAAAATTTTAAGTCAATCGGAGCAAAATTGACGAAATTATGAACATTTGAGCGATACTCAGACTGATTTTCTGTACCTGCTCGGGCAGCTGAGAGACGCGCTCACCTGAGGACTACCGGACGTGCTATTATTGTATTGGAAGAGTTTTGCGTAGACAAGGACAAAAAGATGCTGATGATGAAAGCTCTTTGCTGTGTGACCATGGCATCGACGATTATGTGTAAATATAAAATAAGTGTTGAGTTTTATTTTGAATTTTACAGTGTGCAAAACTTTAAAGCGTTTTCCCCACATCTCACGTTTTCAAAGTCGGTGTCCATCATAACTTTAAAACTACTGCACCGATCCTTTTGAAATTTTGAACACTATTTCTGTACATAGTTTACAAGGTAACGCTGGAGACTTTTTTTCAAATATGTTACTAATTTTTATTTTTTAATAACAAATTAGTCGATATTTTTCGCCAAAAAACGCGTTTTTCCCTTCGAAGTGTTCCAAAAAATTGAAAAATTGAAATTTCAAATAACCCTCCCAGCGTTACCTGGGAAAACCTATTATCTAACGAATGAACTTTGATTTTTTGATATCAGATGATCCAGAACTAAGTTATGAGGAACACCGCAATTACTTTTTTCCGAGACACGTCCGAATAATTGCTGCTATTGCCGTATTTTTTAATATTTCTTCTTGAAAATTTTACACAATATTCTTCAAATGTCATACTTTAATGTATTATTAGTTTTAATAAAGATATTTTAACTGTGTCGTCACAAAAAATTCACAAAACATGCCTATTTTTGTACGAATTAACCTTACCCCCGCCCCCCCCCCTTAATGGCGTGTATAGTTTAAAGAAAAAATAAAAATAACATAAAAACATAATAACATGTGAACTTAATGACATAAAGTGGAAAGAAAATACTTAAAATACAGATACAAATAATTATATATAAATAGATCACTTGTCTAACACCACACTAACGAGTTTAAGACTACTCGACTAGTTTCGACAACTACCGATGTTGTCATCAACGGGTGATGATATAAACCCTTTATATCATCACCCGTTGATGACAACATCGGTAGTTGTCGAAACTAGTCGTGTAGTCGTAAACTCATTAGTGGTCTTAGACAAGTGATACATTTATATATAATTACAATGTCATTCCACAAAGTTAACGCCAATTCAATAAATAATATAACAGATACAAATATATAAAGATAAATAAAATATAAAGTATGAAGCAAGTATTATAACAAGCAGATGCATAAGAAAAACATAATATAATAGAAATTCAAATACAAAAAAAGGTAAAAAGTATACATACAAATGCAAATCAATTATTTAAGTCCAATTCGACAAATACACTTAGTAGTCTTTCAATACACTTTTTAATATATATGTTTGAATAATAAATTGTTATAAGCAAAAACATCAAGTTGCTCATATCTGTTTGCTAGTCTAGGAAGCCTTTGCAGTGGGGAATGAAAGAAATAGTTATTAGCTGCAGTTTCCACGGCAAAACCTGCATGACTTCTAGTTACGCGAGACGGAACTCGCAAGCAGATACGTTCTAGTAGTTGAGGACAGTCGATAGTACCATTTATTAGTTTGTGTAAAAAGAGAAAGTCCGTCACTATTCTTCTAGTCTCTAGTTTATCAAGACAGCAAAAGATGGCCGTTTCGTTGATGGAACTGCACGCGGATTGCTTGAAGCTTGAGGGAAGTGTTCGTAGATGGTGTGAAAGAGCGATCGTGGTATGTTAATATTTATTTATTTATTTCTCCCTGAGCAAAGCTCCGGAAACCAGCGAAAGTGTACAATAAGGAAGCAGAATTAGACTAACTGATTGACTGTCTGTCTGTCCGAGAGTGTGGAGTGAGTCCAGTGTGTGGCCAGAGTCTGTAGCCGGTGCCTGTAGCCAGTGTCTACGTCCGTTCTATGAGCAATAGCTCCCATATCGGCCCTACACTTTCGCCACCCATTTTCGGCATTTTTTAATGCTAAAGCGGCCGAACTCATCGCCCCGCTGACACTCGCGGAAATGCGGGCGGGACGGGGAGGCGTCCACACAAAACCTCTTCTCAAAAGCGCAGGGGCAAATGACAATTGGGGCATACTTCCAATCCATCAAGTGGGAATCACATGTCACATGTAAACAAGAAACGCTACAGTTTAATTACAAAATATGGATGCACGAAGTCCATAGTGTCCACTGTAGGTCGACCACAGTCAAAAGACCATCCCTAGCTTTGTCTGGTAAGAAGAAAGCGGGGGAACGTTGCCTGGCAAGCCCGTATTACAAGACTCAATATGATTTTCCAAATAAATACATATTTTTTAGTTTAAAAAAGGTTATTTACTAACTAGAAAAACTTATTTTTTGTTCATTTTTTGCTTCGTAACAATACACATATTTTTGCGCACATTCTTTTGAATGCGGTCTAGCTACAGGAGAAATAGAAATATCAAAAGAAAAAAAGACAAATTTGATTTGATTTTTTGTCGTCTCTTACTACAGATTATTATCTATACTAATATTATAAAGAGGAAAGATTTGATTGTGTGTTTGAATTGAATTGGCTCCGAAACTACTGGACCGATTTGAAAAATTTTTTCATATTCAGATTCCTACATTATCCCTGATGAACATAAGCTAGAGAATATTTTCAAAAATGTTAGGAATCCGTATGAAAACTTCGATAATGTAACCCAACGTGTGAAAAATTACGAAAAAAAAAAACTTATTTTGCGTACGCTGCGGAAATTATTGCCAATAGAGCAAAGTAATGTACTACAGTTTTATAGAGGACATTAATATCTACAAAAAAGTCTGCGATACCATATATCTAAGTATTACAGTTATGTTACAATAACTTATGTTAACATTAGATGGAAATATTGTTTTTTAGAGAACAGCGGACCCTTTATTTCCCTCATAAACTTATTTTTTACTTAATCCTTAACCCGTGCAACGCCTGGTACGACCAGCTAGTTATTATTATACTGGTAATCCAAAAGCTAAAAAGCCACCCCTTAATAGCAGCATAATTAAAAAAAATTGTGATGTTCCATGTCTGATCATTGTGCAAAGTACACAAACTCTACAGGCATCTCACCCCCAAATTTGGATTTGGACCAATTTTAAAAAATATATTTAAATGCTTCACAGAACTCGTTCAAGGTTTAAATTCTTCGATACCTGTTTACCGTTTGTCGCCGTAAAATGAAAGTGGAAGTAGTCTGAAGAATCTGAAAGATTTGTTCACCTAGCTTCTTCCTGAAGTCCTCGGACAACTGCGCCTGCGACAGGACGGGAGTGGCGGGGCCGCGCGGCCTCTGGCTGTCCTGCAGCCTCCTCCTGAAGTCGGCCTCCAGCCGCTCCTGGCTCTGGAGACCAGCTCCTCCCGAGGGCGCGTTCGGGGTGGGCGGACCGGAACCGACGGAGGACTGCCGGAGGCCTGGGAAACCTGAATAGAAAGATGCTTGCTTGTAAACGTTGCAAGACGATTAGATGACAGATGTATGCACAAGATTAAATACTATGTTCCGATACAGACTATGAAAACTATATATCAATCTTTAGCGGAATCGGTAATAAGGTATGGAATAACTAGCTGGGGTCTAACTTGCAAAACTAATATTAGAAAAATTCAAAATATTCAAAATTCGGCTATAAAATTAATAAATAAAGAAAGTGCTACTAAAGATATACAGGAACTCTTCAAGAAACAAGGCTCTATGCCAATTAATGCTATCTTGTGGTACAAACTAATTACACGATATCATGAAGATGGGACATATAAGCATAGATTGATTCATAAACATAGTACCAGATTTACGGTTAAAGAAGGACTACGAATACCGAAGGTCATAAATAAATATGGACAAAGAACATTAAAATATGTCATACCAAAAATATTTAATAAAATCCCATGTCGTGTCAAAATGGATATTAATAAAAAAGGGCAAAATACAGAATTAATGAATATGTTATTAAATAAAAGAGACTTATTTTGATTTTGGTAATATTTGTATTTTTTCTTGTATTTGTTGTATAGTATTGTAGATTTGTATTTGAGTTTATAAGATCTATTGTAATTAATTAATATGAATGTATTTCTGGTAAATACAATTTATTTATATATATATATATATATGTATTGATGCACCTACAGACAAATATCAATGTGATGTTTTATGGGTCTGAGATGTAAAAAAAAAAAATAATAATAAATAAAAATAAATAAAAAAATTCACAAATAAATAAGGAAGCAGATTACTGCTAGTGAATAAGATTAAGGGCGTCCCACTAAGGGCCGGTTGTTTCAAGTTGGATTAAAGTAAGCGATCGTTTAAAGCATAGATTTTTATGAAAACGTGTCGTCTGATTGGTGGAGAATGCAAAAATCTATGCTTTAAACGAACGCTTACTTTGATCCAACTTGAAACAACCGGGCCTAAGGTGGTGAACAGAGGGTGGTTACGAGTGAGAAGAGACGAAATGAAAGATAGTAGATGAAGGCGTCATTATATATATAGATAAGTATCACCTACACCATATGTTGGAAGACGATTATGTTAACCGGTCGGAAGCCGCGCAATCTTCACTAAGAAGTTGCAGGTTCCTGGTTTCTCAAAATACATACATCAATAATTACTTATATTTGAATAATTACTTGTACAATAATTACTTATTCATTAATTATGAAAATAAAGTAACGAAATTTACTGTCAGAAATGTACGCACATGTTTATCGAATAAAAACACGGAAGCAATAATATTAAAGATATTGTATTTCAATATTTTCGTTGGAAATATATCAAAGAATATAAAAATACTTAATTTTAACACTTTCTTATTTGAAAATAATACTTTTTTTACAGATAAATAACACAATTAATGCGCGGTTCGAAGACGACATTTGGAATGATTTTTTGCCCGGTTTGCGCGGAAAATGAAGTTACTTGACAAATAGAACTCGTTTATTTATTCAAAAACTTGAGATATAACCAATGATAAGCTTTAAAAACCCACAAACGCAGGTAAAATAGGCCGAATTCGCAATACGTGTACGCAATAGGGAGCGCAGATCTGCGCTTTGGCACCTGACCGGTTAAAAGTACATCAAATTATAAACAATATTTACAACATTCTAAGAACACAATTATTGGATTTTTTCTACAGAGAGATACAATTAAGATAAATTAAAGATACTGTTCCATATAAATAGCTTTATATTGGTGAGACATCTGTAATTTATCTTAATTAACAAATTATCTATTACTTTAAAGGCAGCCAGAACAAAAGCTAGATTTGCGACAGGGCTAAAAGGGTCACAGAGATAATCTATAGAAAAACTCTTTGAATTTTCCACATTGTCAACTATTTTCTTAGGTAAAAATCATTGATTAAAGTCAAATACCTGATGATGGACTGCTCCAGTAGAGACAGAAAAATTAAACATGTGATTAAAAGTCAATAAAAACAAATATCATTTTAATAAGTAAGTCAATTTACTGTAATCAAGAGTTTGATATTATTATGAGGTAATAAGAAATTTTGGAGACAATTTTTCAATTTACTAAGTTATTTTTTTTAAGAGTCCAATATGGGACCACCAAAATATATAGACATGTACTAACATGAATTTCTTTGTGCATAGTCTGGTTCCAGGGCTAATTCCCATTCGTTTGACTTGTTTAAAAATATACTA